>BLKR01004056.1:0-121396 GCA_011170035.1 Teleogryllus occipitalis | reverse complement strand
CTATTTCATGTATGGTGTGAAAGCTCCACGGAAGCAAGGTATGACGCCGTGCTATCGTATGTTTTACACGAATTAGGTGAGAAAACTATTACCGACACTTCAATCATGCCCATAAAAATTCAAATTAAAAATTTTTGCCAGTTAATCACCAAAAAATGGAAAAAATGTGCGAGGCATTAACAGCGTTTTCTAGAAAATTACTCATCGTGGCTGAAGGAAGACATCAAATTTTCAATAAATTTATCAACAATTGCTCCAAGGACATCACAATTAGATGATACTACTAGAGGCGTTGGCCGTACAGTTATGTCATTTAGTTCGTGTGGCCTAGAGGTAAAGGACGGAGAGTAAAACAGCTCTTATGTTTATCCACAGAAGAATTGGGAACAGCTACCGGAATAAAATTAAGGAATGAAGGAAAAAGAGATTCTTCGAACATAGTGAAGGAACTTGTACTTGCTTCTCCTAATAGAGGCGCAAAAATTAAGAAAGTTCGAAGATCGTTGCATCAGGAACCATCTTTACTCTCTCCAGAACAAGCACTCGCTCTAATGGTGAGTACGAATTTGTCTACTCGGCAATATTTACGAATACGAGAGCAAGCCGAAAAACAAATTGTAAATTATATCCACCGTATTACAGAGTTAAGGAAGCAAAAGTCATGTGCTATCCAGGAGGAGTGACAGTGACAGAAATATTGGCTGAAATACCTCTACAGTCAGTTATTTACCATACAATTCGTCGTTTGTGCGAAATCCAAGATATCAGAGAGAAATTTCAACTACAATCTAATGCTATTTTTGAAATTATTATAAAATGGGGTTGCGATGGTTCAGAGCAAAACAAATACAGACAAAAGTTCATTGAAGAAAATTACTCAGACGAAAATTTATTTAGTGTGTCTGTGGTGCCAATACAAATGCAGACTGTTGGTGGAGAAAATGTAATTTGGAAAAATTCCACACCGTCTTCAACTAAGTATTGTCGCCCTATAAAATTTATTTTTGCAAAAGAAACGTCAAGTGTAATTAACACTGAAGTAAGCAAAGTAGAACAACAGATAGGGTTATTAACTCCCATTACTATGCAATTTCTCCATTCAGAAATTTCCATTACACCAAAAATGATTTTTTGCATGGTGGATGGCAAAGTCTGCAATGTCGTTTCATCGTGTTCTTCCACACAGACAGCTCTACGCACAAAAAAAGTGAAGAAAGAATATCTCTGCTTCGGAATATCTCCTCTTCATTCCTGGATAAAGGTATTTGAATGTCTCCTGCACATTTCGTATCGTCTGGAAATTCAAATAAGTCATGTAAGCGGAACTGAAAATAAAGAAAAAGTAGCTCAATGAAAGAAAAAAATCCAAGATAAATTTCGGCAGGAGTTGGGACTGTTGATCGATATGTCTAAACCACAAAGTGGCAATACTAATGATGGAAATACTGCCCGAAAGTTCTTCAGAAATCCCGAGATATCTTCGGAAATAACTGGAATAAATCTGGACATAATAAAACCTTTTTGGGATCATATTGGAATGCATAAACAGTGGTGAAAAAATCAACTTCAATACTTTTCAAAAAATTATTTATGACACACGAGACCTACATCTCCAACATTACCAGTGGTATCGCATGCCTGTAACTCTACATAAGATTCTCTTCCACGGAAGCGACATAGTTGATAGTTGCATTCTACCTATTGGACAGCTATCTGAAGAAGCTCCGGAAGCAAGAAATAAAGACAACAGGAAGTTCAGGGAACTATTTACAAGGAAAACATCAAGAAAAGACACAAACACTGATCTCATGAACAGGCTTCTCATTACATCGGATCCATACATTGCAAGTCTACAGGGATCTCCAAAATCAAAAAAGAAGAAATACATTCAAGAAATTGTTAATTTGCTAGACATTGATCAACAAGACCCTGAAGAAGTACATGGCATTACCTCATCCGAGGATTCATCGGATGGCGACTGAAAATACACTAGCATGTAATAGTTCTCTTTTACTCTAATTCTTTAATTTGTTTCCATAGTGGCTGATCTATACTTTTATTTTCTTCTTGAAATATTAAAAGTTAATATTGAAAATAATTAGTTACATTTATTTACTGTATATACATTATTTTAAGTTTTATTGGCGTTTTTCTGTGTCAAGTCGTGAAATGCGCGATTTTTTATTATTGTAAAAAAAAATAGTTGTAGTTCAAATATTTGAACAAAACTTGTTCCATATATGAGAATTATCATTTAGTTTCAATATATGTTAGCTAAAACAGTAAACAATCCATACTTTTGTAGTTTATGAATTAAGTCCACCTAGATTGCCAAAATTACACACTGTGCGGCGATTAAACTCAATAGACTCGAGTACGAGATTGGACGCGGAAAGAAAGTGCCGGCTGAAAACACTTTTGCAGGTTCATTTAGTAGAATTATATTGCGAAGCCGAAAAAATGACGTGACACAGTATGTGCTGCTGTGGCACCACTAGTTTAGTCTCTCGACGTTACATTGCAAGAAAAAGTATTGTTATCATGCGCCGGAGGACAGTGCATTTTCGACAGAAAACTCTTATTACCGGGTCCTGGTAACGAAAAAGTAGATGAATCTTATTCCTGTAAGTAATAAATCACATCCTCTAGCACGTTCATACAGAATACACGTTTCGTGGCTGCTTGACACCCACCAATCGATTGACTGCTAAACGTCTGCTTGTCTCCATCTGTTCGTCTGTCTGTCCGTCTGTAGTTTACAATATTTTTAAAAAAAGGAATAGTTTTCACGCAATATCTGCTTGAAATTAAAGCAAATTAAATAGAATTACTATCTCAAAAACGCACAAAATTGAATCTTCAATTATTTTCCACGGAGAGTACAAGCTACACTTAAAAGAATGTCGTAGGTCTCGTTTTCGTTGAACTCCCTGAATTTAAAAAAAGTGCAAAATTTAGAAAGAACGCGAGAAATGTATTCAGCGTAGCGCTACTATTTCGTTACATATAGTGGTGCTTCAACAGCACACACTTTCTCGCATTAACGGAAACAGCTACTTAATACTGAAATATTGCAATTTCTGCGGCACTAACACCTCAGCTATTACTTGAAAACGTCCAATTCAACCAATGCAAACAAAGTGCAATTATATTCGCATTCATTTAGATAGTCACTAGCAGCAATCATTTCTTACTTTTAAGAATGAAACAAACAGCAGTAACCGCAGTTTGACCGTTACAGTATCCGCAGCAAATTATACAGAAGCGAGCAACGCACTGTTGCCAGCGCAGCGTTGTCGAAACTGCGTGAAATTCGTTTGATGCGAATGCTGGGTGAATATTTTCTTATCAATTTTTGGGAAAAGAAGCTTATTTCCATCTGCATTCAGCTTTCAAGTTGTTTAAGGGTTAGTCATAGTACATCATGCACAGTTGATACATTATATTATACGTACTCTAAAACTAATAAACTAATTAAATTACTAATGTTCTACGATATGAGGTTGATTTATTACAGCCTTATTATATATTGACACCGCCTCAAACGCAGCGCAGGAAAATAAAATTTTAAAGTTTATAATAATGTGATTCAGTGTTTTTATTTCAATTTTTTTTATAAACTAGTGGCTGCGGCCAAACTCATCGAATATAATAAACATTCACAATAGTAAAATGAACCCTTCAACGATCTATAGCCGAGAAACTGTAACGTGTTTATGTAAAAATATAAAATAAATCCTTAAATTTTGGAATCCCCTGTTTAGTTTTAAACTCACAAAATGTGAACAAGGAATTGAACCTAATCTTTATAATAAAAAATTAAAAAATGAATAAAAAACAATAAAAAAACGATGTTCTACTGTATTGCTTTATAGTATTTGAACTTCTGAAAGGCTCTAATATGGAATGTATTGGTGAAATGCTGACACGTGCATAGATAAGTGACATTTCGTTCAGCGAAAATTTGTGTGTTCTATACCTCGCAACATGGAAAAACTATGGAATATCAAATAGGGTTCAAATAATTTCTCAAAGGCTAATTTGTAAACGTTTCACACAACCTCGTCTGTTAAAATAACCGCTTTATCTTATCGCCGTTCTTACCGCCGCCACATCTCGCCGTTCAACAATCAACTTCTCGAATATCCATCGCGGCATTGTTGTGCATATTTCAATTAAGGTTTGCGGATTGCTTGAAATAAAGTACATCAGTACATTGAGAATACAAATTGTAGAATAGAGTAAAAATAGAATTAATAATGAGATTTTCAATAGTAAATTATAATTAAAATAAAATCAATTAATTTTCATATCCTTTGGATCCATTTTTGTACTCCGAGGATTTTTCTCGTGGCCCGTAGTTGGTGGAACACTGTACATATTTCATTAATTTCAACTCGAAATGCGAAAATTCCTAGTTTTTCTTACAAATGTACATGATCTTTTTTAATGAGCCGATTTTTAGAACTTATTTTGTTTAATACAAAAAACTCTATTTTCCATTTTGTTAGGTTTTTACAATTTTCGAAAATACAGAGAGTTCAACGAAAATGAAACTTGTGCCATTATTTTAAGAGTCCCTTCTTCTATCCATGAAAAGAATAAATTTAAAAATTTGGAGCGATTTTTGAGAAAATAATTTTTTTTAGAAATTGCATAATTTGAAGAACAAATGACACAAACTCTACCCGTTTTTTTTTAAAAAAAAATGTACGTTACATTTTTAAAGAGCTGATTTCTCACAAAAGACTTGTGTTAGGCACAAATCTCAATCTTTAATTTTGTAGAGTTGAAACGTTAACATTTTACAATTTTCGAAAAAACAAGTAATACCCGAAAACGGGACTAACACAATATTTTTTACCGTTCCTTATTGCATATGTGGAGAAAATTTAAAGAAAGGATTTCCACAAAAGTGAGAGAAGCACCATTCTCTTAAACGTTCTTTACGCTGTCCGAGGACAAAGTTTGATTAAAAAATTTCGTGTAGTTTTCTAAAAAGAAATTGAAAATGTTTTTGAGGACTCTTGTGAAGTACCCTTAATATTAAATTATCTCTTTGAAACTCCTAAAGCCACGAGTTCATTCCAGTCGAATGGGGAATATTAACATTGAAGAAAATCGGCTACACGGTTTAGACGCTAACATTGGCCACAGACGGACAGACGGGTAGGCGTTTTGCCCTCAATGGATTTTTCGGTATTAAGGATCCACAAAGCATGGATTCTGGATACACCACGAATTAGAGGATTTTTACTTTCTCGCCTTGTTTTCTAAATTTAGGAACAGGAAAAATTCCACTTTTCGTCTCGAGGGCCGGCAATACGGGTTTCTCTGGCGAAAATTCGCCGTTTCCTGCGCACGATCACATACCTTTCCTTTCTTACGGAGTTACCTCGTAAGTAATAAAGTATGACCTTTCCTATGCAAAAATAACTGTTTCATATTCTATCCCGGAGAGAGACGTGTGTAATTATGGGGATCAGCTGTTCGGCTGTATCCCTGCGTAAGAAAAGGTTGTCAAGCTTTGAATTATGAATTATGAGGTGATAGGATGATGAGGGGTGAAGGGACAATCACAAATACAACCATGCCTAATAATAACAGTAGCAGTAGCAGCGGCAAAAATTGAAAATAATTGATTTTTTAATGAGAAATAAATATATTAAAATGCCCAGTTCATGCTGTTAATGTATTTTGATGATCTCTAAATTAATAAAATAAATTGTTATGGAGAAATTCTATTTAATTTTGATATCATCAGTAAATCCAGGGATAGTGAACCAAAAACGTTTGTCCCCAGAAGTTCACTACAACCGGAATCGACTGTATTTCCGTTTTGTGAATATTTTACATTACACCTTTACGTTTTCGATTTTTTTCAAAAAGTCTCCAAAATATTATTTACTAAATTTTGTTCTCAAATAGAACAACGGTCGCTTGAAGGAACGGCACATTTCTGATTTTCATTGAACACTCTTAATTTTCGAAAATTGTAATTACAAATAATGCGAGAAGGTATGCAATGTTTAGCAACACTTTTTTTTATCCCCCACGAGAGCAATGAGCTTCTGGGTTAACACATATTTTAATTTTATATTTGGAAATACCATTGAATACCATACATTTTCAAATGAATGTTCTTGATGCGTAGTTTTAGGGCATATTCAGAAGGAATAAAGCATACCATTCGAAATTACTTCAGTTCTAACAATGATTTTAATAATAATAATAATAATAATAATAATAATAATAATAATAATAATAATAATAATAATAATAATGCTATTTTCCTACGCGGTTTATAGATAAAGTCTATGTGAATTCATTGGCTTAATAACATTAAGAAAATTTAATATTTTTGGAAAGTTAACGATAAGCTTCAGGAGGACTTCAGGATTCATACAATTTTTCAATTGTTTTTTACGGTTTTCAATTCTGAAATGAAGCAAACTTTGAACTATTTAATAAATCGTAATTAGAGTGAAACACGATAAGTATGAATATCATTATATAAGGGAACTCCATATTTATACGACCTCCAGACCTTGGGTTCAAGAGCTTGGTAAAATCAGTATCAAATTCAAATATCTACAAATATATCTTGAAGAAGTTCTTGAGATAAGCGTTTAATTCCACTTTTGAATGGAGTCTTGATAATATGTATTGTTTTCGGAACAAGAGCACTGGTGACATATAGATCCTTAAGAGAAATGAGGGTATGTAAGAAATTATCTTTTGGTTATTTGCGGCACAGGTGCCTACGTGGAATTAATTGTTCGATTTCATTATAAGGTATAGTCCTTTGTATCGCTTAAAAAAATCGATTGAAGGAATGTACGTCATTGATAGAAATGACGGATAGATTGACGTCATTGATAGAAATGCCTTATGGAAATTTCCATTGCGTAATGACATTTTGGCTAATGTTATATTCCTACGTAATGACATTTTGGCTGTTATTTATTATAAACTAGTAGTTCTAGACACATACGTCCTCATATTTTTGATAACGTTTAATATAATATTATTGCGACTTTTGTTCTACTTACACTTTAGTTATCGCTTAAAACATTCCCAACCAAACGAAACTCTAAAGCATGGAGAAAATACACATTTAAAAAGTTTTGAAAATTCAAGTTAGAACGAAAATGGCCTTCTGCCACCAAAATGTGAATTTGTGATATTGAATTTGAACGTATGTGACGAAGTAATGTACTATGTATTAGAACAGGAAAAGTTCTATGTATTAGAAACTTTTCGCTACAAAGGACCCACAAAACAAGTTTCATTGTCAGAAAATCGTCACTTTCTACTTTATCGCCATATTTTGTACTTACATAATGAAGATAAAATATTGTTATGGTGCGGCAAAAATCGGTGATTCTTTGACTGAAAAACTGGTGTTGTTAGGGACCGATTTTGAAAAAGTGGATAAATATTGTCCCTGTATATGTAGCAAATTACTTCTTCTAACTCTTTGTGTAGTCAGAATACATGATTTATGAATCCTTGATATCAAAACGTTTGTTCAGGGCGGTTGTCTGTCTGTTGTGGCAACAGGTGGACAATTGTGATCAACGCTAGGGCCTAAAATGTTGAGACGATTTTCTTTAAACATTGATCCAACGATTTGCTGATCCAACAACTGCTGCTAAAAAACTTTTTATACTTTTTAATTTTGACATTTATTATAAAATTATTTCTAAATTTGAAATTTTTTAAGATTCAGAGACTTCAACGAACATGAGACCTCAGCAATTCCTTTAAACGTTGCTTATTTATCCCACAAAAAATCTTTTAAAAAATTGAAAAAAATTTGGAGCGGTTTTTGGAAGCTACAAGCAGAAATTGTAAGAAAAGTATTGTTTTTTCAGAACGTTCTGTGGATACATTTTTGAAGATCTGATTTTTTTAAAACATGTTATTTTGAACATTTTTCTCAAATTCAAGAAAACATTCGAAGGGGTTTTTGAGAAGTTTTAAAAATAATTTACATTAACTTCAAGAAGAAATTGCGCAAAAACTGATTTTTTTAAACCTGTAAATACATATTTTTAAAGAACTAATTTGTTTGAACAGATATTATTTCCGACAAAAAACTGTTCCCAAATTTGTTGTTTTGGAATATTACTTTTTTGCAATTTTCGAAACTACAGAGAGTTCCTCGGAAATAGTGGCGTCACATTTTTACCGTTGCTTAATACATATGATGAGGAAATTTAAAGAAAAAAAATGGAGCTTTTTTGAGAGAAAAATGTTTAAAAATTGCGCATACAAAATCACACGAAAACCACTATTTTTTTTCGAAAAATTGAACGTGGGGTTATTTTAACATCTGTCTTTAAAGAAAAGATATCATTTTAAAAAATGTTTGTCTCATATGTAGTTGTAGGAAGACACCGGAAAAAATTTACCTTTTACAATTTTCCATTTTTTCGTATCCTTCTAATCTAATTACAAAATCTCAAATGTATGAGTGAAAATACTTTTAAAAGCGTTTAAAAGGTCTGCGGTGCATCACTATGTTAAAAATTTATTGTCAGAAATCGCGATGCTCATATGAAAGTGAATACAAAATGACGCAGATTAAAAAAAACAGCCTCCTAGGGCAATCTGTTGCAGAGAGACAACGAGAAACGTGGTTTGCATGTTTTGTTTTTTCTCAGCATCTATGGAGTGCATCGGGCTAAAAACATTGCAGAGCAGGGAAATATAGTTTAATTTGAAGGTATTTTTGTCAACGAATTTTGATGCCAAAATTATATTGAAAATAAATAAATAAATTTTTGAAATTCATTTTCGACGTGATAATGTTGAAGTACTGTCTCAATTCCCCCCCCCTAAAAATGGTCTTATAACATTCTACTACATATTTTTTCAGATTTTTAAACAATGTGAACGGTAGTGAAAAAGAGTTAAAACAAATTTTTTCAGTTTAAAAATTTGGAATTGGCGCCTAAATGTGATTGGAAAAAACGGTTTAACACAGAATTTAACACGACGTATGAACTCGAAATCTTATTGGTGTTACATCAATTATGTATCAAACTCAATCGGAATATACTTGGTGGAAAGCATGGTGGAAATACATGGTGAAAAGAGATCGGTGGCCTCTTGCGCATCAGTCTTCAGCCAATGAGCTTCAGGCCACAGTGAGCGTCATAATATTAGCGTAAATTTTAAATGCCAAAATTATCACAGTTAAAGTCATTGAAACAGAAACAGATAGGCACTTCTTTAAGTATTACATCTTTTATTGCAATTACCCTTTCATTGTGTTAATTTTGGTCGGTCACAGTTGAAATTGTCCATTTATGCCACTTAAATGTTTCTTAAAACTTCTTGCACTCCATGAAACATGGTGGCCGACGTCCGGTCTCGCATTTCAAACGAAGTGGTCACATGGTTCGTGACGGAAACTGATGCTGTGCAGAACGAGCGAAAATCGGTGCACCGGATGAGCCCACCCCTCTCTTTCCACCATGGGAATATCGGGAAGGAAACGATATTGTCAACGTGAGAACGGAAGTGACATCCTCGGATGCTGCTCCCGTATAGCTGCGATCATTTGGCACATGCTAGTTACTTGGCGAAAAGTGTTTATCAGGTTTTTTAAAATAGAAATGTAGAAAAAACAGAAATGTTGAGTAGACTGTTCATAAACAAATGGGTGATCCCGGTTATTGAATAAAGGACAAATAAAGATATTTAAATTTTCATTTCGTGGAGTTAATACATTTTGTTGAATCCCTAAATTAATAAACTCAATCGTTATGGAGAATTGTATTTAATTTTGACATCATCAGAAATAGAAAACCAAAACTGTTAGTCCCCAGAAGTTTACTATAACCGAAGACGACTGTGTGTACATATATATATATATATATATATATATATATATATATATATATATATATATATATAATATTTCTATATACATATTACATGTAAATATATACATGTAATACACAATACATTAATCCATGTTCATGTTGCACATTGTTGTCCTTGGAATGATAAAGAGGTTTAAAGGAAATACTTCTTCAGCATTAAGACATTATTGCAAGCACTAATTAAATCGCCTTGGTGGAGTGATATCATTATAAAAATGTAATGTATTGAAAATCGGTGAGATTGTTCCTTATCAGAAAGTGTGTCACGTGCATAAACGTGTATTATATTTTAAGACTGAGCATATCATTTCTTATTATACTTTATCGGTAGATCGTATATGCCATTTCACAATATCGAGATGCAACAGGTGTTTGAAAACATTTTTTGCGAGATATTTGATTGAAATAGTTTCCATTCATGAAAAAGTTGAAGATGTGATGAGAGAGAGCGTATAGAGAAAATTACTAAATAAATAAACTAAGTAGCCGTTTTCTGTCTTCTTCCAAAACGTTTATGGCAAAATTACAAATTAAGCAACGAATGTTTATCGTGGATCATTTTTGGGAAGAAAAGACAGATTTTCAGGTTGAAATTACTCTGAACAAGGAAATATTACAGAATATATAAAAATAATACAGTATTTCAAATTACAAGAAAATAAATAAATTTCTTTTTCACTTTCCTTTATACGTAATATAAAGTATACTAAGTCGAGCATTTTGACGCGAATATACGATTTAGACCGGGAGCGGTAGCTCAGTGCATCAACTGATGTCACTGCAGCGCCTCTGACCGGGAGGTCCTAGGTTCGAGTCCTGACGGGGGGCGTGATTTTCGACACTAGCTTTCCAGCTAGGTCGAATTCAGTCGCTGTCTGGAGAACAATTCTAGCGGCTGGCTGCTCTGATCGGCAGTTTTCCGTGGTTTCTCCGATGAACACCAGGCGAATGCCGGAGCAGTACCCTAACAAACGGGCCACGTACCGCGCGCGATCTGTCCTCACTTTTCCTTCTCTTATCCTCTCCCCTTACACACACACACACACACACTTACACTAAGATGCACTACACTACCACATATTCCGGGAGATCGGTCGGGAACATAGAGCTTGTCCCGGCTGAGGCGGTGCCCCGCTGGTGGGAAAGTCCTGGTTAGGGAGAAACCCCACTACCGGACGGTACGTCGGCGCCGGATCTCGCCATCCGGCGGGGGAAGATCACCGCCATCTCTCGAGAAAAAACATGCACTACACTAACGGGACTAATGACCAAAGCAGTTGACGCGCCCGGAAACACGAAAAAATCAATCAATCAATATACGATTTAGGGCCATCATACCAGAGAAAAGCGTTTTTTGAAAACGCGCGTCTGCTTTTCTCTCCATCCACTCGTCTGTTCGCCGTCTTGTGTCCATTTGTCTGACCGTCCGCCCTTCTGATCGACTATTCATCCGTCTATGCCTACGTTTGTTTGCCCGACTGTCAGTTTGCAAATGCTAATAACCTGTGCAAGTGGTTGTTCAATGAAGTAGTGTATAGATATTGACGAATTAGTACGCATCGATTATTGTATTTATTCGATATTGTAATTATTGTAATTATTCTTTATCTATAGATCTTACATACCATTTCACAATATCGAGATGCAACAGGCGTTTGAAAACATTTTTGGCGAGAGATTAGATTAAAATCGTTTTTATTCCTGAAAAAGTTGAAGATGTGATGAGAGAGAAGGTAAAGGAAAAACATTACTAAATAAATAAAATAAATAGCCCTTTTCTATCTTCTTCCAAAGCATTAATGGCAAAATTTCAAATTAACCATCGAATGTTTAACTACATATTACAGAATATATAAAAATATTACAGTATATCAAATTACAAGATTTTTTTTTATTTTCCCTTATACGTAATATAAAGTTATACTACGTCGAGCATATTGACGCGAATATACGATTTAGGGCCTTGATACCAGAGAAAAGTGTTTGTTGAAAATGTTCGTCCGCTTTTTTCTCCATCCACTTGTCTGTTCGTCGGCTTGTGTCCAATTGTCTGCCCGTCTGCACTTCTGCCCGACTATCCATCCATCTATGCCTACATTTGTTTGCCGGTCTGTCAGTTTTTAAATGCTAATAACCTGTGCAAGTGATTGTTCAATGAAGTAGTTCTTAAATTTAGATGAATTTAGTACGCATCGAATATTGTAGTATCTGATAAGTTTACAATTACTGTTGCAAATATTTACAATTGGATAATTGGGGTGGCGTTTGCTAAGCATCGTAAATCATATACCCTTAAGCTTGAACATAATTTCGCTCGTTTTGGGTGATGGTTTCCAGGATCATTCATTCTCCTGTCCAATTGGCATCCTCTCTTCCACAAACAACGCCATAATTTCGAAACAAGTTGCTGAAAAAATTGTATACTCTCAAGAGCACCGTGGTGCCCCCGATGGTACAGGAGATTGCAGTAGAGCACAAATATGTAAAAACGCTGTGGCTGCAGGTTCGAGGCACTGTGGTTTGTTACATTGTCTGTAAACTTGTTTTTCGAGGCAGGCTTCCATACCTCTCATGCATTTAATCTCACTTTATTCGAGCCACAGCCATTTACATATTCTCATCACGCTTCATTCATAATCACCATGCTATACTTCATAGAATGGAAGGCAAGGGAAACCATCAATGCCAGAAAAGCAAAGGGCAAAAACGTGTAAGCCTGCGCACGGAAGATCATTAACAGTGCTCGGATTCTGATGACAGGCCAGAGTTTCATTTGAGCATTCTAGACGTAGCTAACTTGTAAATGAACGTTCATCATAGCATGTGGGTAACAGAAATGTATGATTACTGGATTTTTTGCCATTTTTAATTTTTACGTCATTGTTTTGAATCTTTTCATCATTTTGGTTATTTTTACGCTTTTTGTTTCATTTTAATGATGTGTTAATGAATGTTTCATGAATTTACAATCACATACTATAAATATATTTATTGTGTCATCAGTTCATGACGAAATTCACTACTGCAAAGGTCTCTGATTTTCGAACTCTCAAAATTACAAGGATGATTCGTAAGTTCTTCGATCTTTCGAAACCGATTGGTTGAAAGATTAAAGCTAAAGTTTATCATTCATCCTAAAATAAAGACTTTATATTAAACTTTATTTATATAAATAAATTTTATTTAAAATTGAAAATTCATTGAATAAGTCAACATTTTCACATACATTTTTAAGAACTTTAAAAAAAATTGGTTATTTTGTCTTTGTTATTAAGTCATTTTGTAGGTTATTATCAAGGAATATTTAGGTTATCAGAATCCGAGCCCTGCTCATGAGTATGACACTCATGATCATGAACAGCACTGTATACTTATCAACGAATGTCTTTCCCAAATTATGATACGCGACTGTTAAATCTAAAGAATTCGTTCTAATTTGATTCAACTTGTGGAAATCGATTGTCTGTTCTTCCATGTCAAACGGAGTAAAACGGCCTTTTGTATATCTAAAATATGAGTGTAAAACAAAGTCACGTATGTAGGATGACGTGGATGTAAAATATAAGCATGTGAGTCTGGATACTGTGTTTTGAGGCACTTTTCATGTGGGATTGATATAAATTCACCAAAGTACTTCAATATTCCTCAGAATGTAAATACACTCTGATAATATTTACTTTTGGAACTCATCCATTCAATATTTATTTCGGAAACTCATCACGAGTGCTTCGCACAGATTCCTGATAAATCACAAACACTGCTATACTGCCATGACTATTACGCGTTGTTATCGCCCGTGACTGGTCTCGTGAAAACAAACATTAATCGCGCGCTTGTTATCAAGCGCTTCAATCAATAATTTGATCACATTTCGGGAAATCAACACCTTGTCTTGTTCCTTTCATGATTATGAACTTGTTACTTGTAGAATGGCTTGTGAGTTAACTACTTTGTGTACATTCAACTTCTATGGACTTTCTGCTAGAGAAACCTAATGTTAGGTGTAGGAATCAGATACTCGATAGTTAACAAAATGAACATCATAGGAACATTCATATTAGTCACATTTCTGTCAGAGTGCTTTAACCCGTATATGATCTAAAATTTGGCTGCATCCGACCAATGTGGAGCATACAAAAAATAAAATTCAGACACTGGTTTCTTAACCACCGGTTTGGAAACGGTGTCCGGAAGAAACCCGAGTTGTAGCAAAATTATAAGTTCCAAACATGTTCCATTAGTTAATTTAAAACATATTTTTTAACATACCCACAAATTAGTAATGTGTGGCAAAAAGGTTTCTCGTCAAGACAATGACGAGATATCTACAGCATTCGTCATCGTTCCCAAAGTGATCAAAATCTTAGAAATGGTGTTACGGGTGCCAATCTAATAGTGGAATCAAACAAATCAGAAGTGATTTACCACGGACAAATGAACACCACAAATGACCTCCACAAAATTTTGAGAAATGGTTTAATACGCAATTATTTCCAAATGTACCATATGCTTTCGACATAGTGATGGATGATGCCCTTTACCATTCTAGGCAAGGTGAAAGATTCCCGTCGAGATACGACACCAAACTGACAATGATAGGTAGGTTACATTGATTATGATCTCAATCATCACAAAATCAAATTGATCAACTGAATAGAATTTAACAAACCTTTCGGAAAGTATTACGTAATTGACAAAATGGCTTCTGCAAGGTGTCATGCTGTTTTTCGTATTTCACCATACAATTGTGACCTGAATCTCATAGATTTAGCATGGACTAAAATTAAAAGTGTTTTCGGGACAATAATGTCACTGGAGACGTGCCCCTTCCATTCCAACACCTCCGTTAACTCACAAGTTTTGCGTTCTTGAGTGTAACAACTGCTTACTGGGAAGGCCATTGAAAACCTGTCCAGAAGTGTAGAGACAAATACTGTCAAAAAGATGGAATTTTAGAAATATACATGAACGATATTATGGTGAATATTGCTGAGGACACAGCCAGTGAGGGTGAACGTCACTGCATTTCCAATGATTCGGAATAATGCAGTCATATCATGTAAGTTCATAGGCGCGCTACGTTGATTTCAACTGTTGGTAGACCCTTTTAACCCGTGATGTAACCAGAGCCATTCTCTCCCTGCACCCTTCACAGTGGAATATCAAAAAACTAGTGGGATTAGTGATGTACTACTCACAATTTTCTTGTTCATTCTCTTACGATTTTCAATAGACTGATTTCTAAACGAAACAAAATGTGTTTAGTGAATCTTACCAAACGAATTATAGGATTTACGGCATCGTCGTGGAAACAATCGCAATAGATCGTATGTCAAATAAAGTTCACTTTTTTTTATTATACCAGTGTGATCAATCTAGAGAACTGCAGAAGTTGCAATAGGTATCGAAAGACGGACTAAAGAAAAACGCGAATATCATGATTTTACATTTGTAAAAGCGACTGTCAAGAAGGAGAGTTAGGGTTCGGTAGATCGACGTTTCTCCTGAAAAGTTCGTTCCTCCTGAAAAGTTCGGTGGGTCTGACGTACGAACAATTGCGATTATTATGATAATATGATCGTTTATTAAACGTGTTTTAGTACATTGCATTACTTTTCTCTGAGTGTACGTGTAAGTTTTTTAAAAATATGTAAAAGGGATTAAAAACGACACTATTGAAAAAAAGATGTGGGTATAAAGGACAATGCATTAACACATGTGACACAAGTGCTATTTTCATTAATTGCACTTTTCAAAAATAACACAACAGTGTACATGACCTTTTTTATAGGAGTAAAACGCAATACTGAAAGCTAAAAATTAAACTCAAATTATAAAATAAAACCCAATTCTAAATATAACTAGTGGAGCTACAAAAGATACTTTTTCGCATTATTTCTTCCTGCAATATTCTTGCAATTTTAGAAAATTCAGAGATATCCAGGAAAATGAGACTCGCGTCATTCTTTTAGGCATCTCTCCTTGTATCTGTGGAAACATTTAGAAAAAATTTGGAGTGGTTTTTGAAAAACAGAAGAATAATTTTTTTTATGTTTTCCTTTTTTTGCGACTAAGTGCAGGAAAACTTCTCCTCTTATGGAGAAATTGAATGTGAACTTATTTAAAGATGCGGCTTCAAGGAACAGATTTTATGAAGTAAAAAGCTCTATCTTAAATATTATAGTTGTAGAAGCACCTTTACGAAGTACCTTCGTTAGGATGAAGCACTTAAAAGTAAAAAGTAATGTCGAACATACAGTCCATACACATAATTTTTCGATTTGGCAAGGTCATGATTTAACAGAAAATTCCTTGGGGTCGTTGTCTGAAATTACTTTAAACTTTGAAGGGCATCTAAGTCGGTTTTATATTTTAAGTCGGTTTTACATTTTTACTACCTCGTATACGTACGTATATAGGGAGTAATATACGAAGTACAGAGAAAGTTATGTAAAGCTGCGGAAAATCAATTTCGAAATTTCATCAGAAATACACGTATTGGGGTTCCCGTGATACCAAAAAAGTGTTTTTTTTTCAAAACGCCCGTCCGCCCGTCTGTTTGTTGTCCGTCTGTCCGTGTGTCTGTTTGTCTTGTCTGTCCATCAGTCTGTCCGTCAGTATGTCCGTCTGTCTGTCCGTCTATTTTTCTGTCCGTCTGTCCGACTGTCCGACTGTCCGTCTGTCCGTCTGTTGAGGCTTTTTAAAAATATTTTTAAATTATGGGGTACTTTACATGAAAACTCCCGGACATTTTCAAAATCTTCTCAAAAACGGCTTTAAATTTTTTCTTTCAATTAATTGTAAGAATAGAATAAAATACACTTGAAAAGGTGGCATAGGTCCCATTGTCACGGTTAACTCTGAATCTTTGAAAATTGCAAAATTTTGAATTTTTTCGGTGTTCTTCCTACAGCTATAAAATTGAACAGACTATAAAATTTAAATGATAGACTCTTCCTTCAAATAGTTCTGCCCGTAAATAGTTCTTTTATTAAGATCATATAGACGTTTTTGATCATTTTAATAAATTTCGTGCATTAGAGCGTGAAATATTTGCAATTAAAAAAATACAAAACAAGAATTCCTCAAACACGGCTCCCAATTTTTTCTTTAAATTTTTGGTAGTGGCAGTACCAAAAACACCCTATCCGATGACATAAACGCCGTATTCCACTATGCGTTTGTTTTTTCAAACATTACAAAATTGTAATTTTTTTACTTATATCCCACGTCGGTAATATTTAAATTAGAGGCAATTTCTTCACATTATTGGATTTATGAGTACACGTACTTTAAGTAGCATTAAATAAAGTTTCTCGAAAACTCAACAGTTTTTGTAAAAACGTGTTCAAAATTCCGCATTTTCAGAAACATTCAAACGCTATTTTTTCAAAAATTGATCCAAATATTTTCTTCTAATTTTCCAATGGATAGTGCTAATTGCACTGTTTAATATAACATAAAGTTCATTTTAGGTTAATCCTATGTTTTTTCAAAAATTACACAAAGGTAGTCTTTTTTAAATATCTCTTACGTCGGTAATATGCACATTTCCATCAATTTTGTACACATTATAATGTTTATGAGTAGAATTGGTCTAAAAGACTTAAAATGAAGTTTTTTGAAAACTCAAGAGATTCCTGTGAAAAAGAACTTCAAACTTCGCATTTACAGTAATGCTTAAAAACCATTTTCTTAAAAACAGCTTGAAATTTTTCAAGGAGAATTTTTATTTTGGTATTTTGGACGAGGTTTTACTGTACTTTAATATTCTTGAAGTCATATTTCGGTTCTCCTATTACGAATTCGGAATGTTGAGAAAATGTGAAGAAAATGTACTTTCAGTGACGATAGATGGCAGCTGGCCTGAAAATGGAGCAAGCTTTTAAAGCCAGTCCACACCAAGGAAATAATCTACGAGAGAGTCTGTGCCGTTCTGTAACACCTCTAATTCTTTTTCAAATCGTCCGTCCATCCATTCGTCCTGTCGTCTGTAAACAACTCTAGAGTCCATACAATGCGTATGCATTTTGCAAACTGAATACCTCTCGGTCGATCTGGCTTCATTCGAAGCTCTGCGATTTTCAATAACATTCTTTATTAGGGAGGGGGTAGTACACATGAATCCGTGGGACTTTTCAAAATTTTGTACATTATTGCATTTGTGAGTATAAATGCTTCAAATGATTTCCAATGAAGTTTTTTGGAAACTCAAAAGTTTTCAATGGAAAAGACCTTCAATTTTTGCTTTAACGACATTGAGAGTAACTCTAAAAAGCCGTTTTGTCAAAAACGGCTGCAATTTCTTTTTTATAACTTTTTGAATCGATTGAGATAAACGCAGTGCATAAGATAACATAGAAGTCATTTTGGTGTATTCGTCTGTTTTTAAAAACTTACGCTAATTATTTCTTAAACATGTCTCTCATGCCGTTCATGCATTGGTATACATTATACCTTTTGTGAGTATAAATGATTCAAATGACTATGAATGCTAGTTTTCGAAAACCCAAATATGTCCAGTAAAAAGGACTTTCAAATTTCAAACAATACAGTAACGCTTAAATGACATTTTCTTAAAAACGGCTCGAAATGTTTCAACGAAATTTCCATTTAGAACGTGGTTTTACTGTTTTGTAATATTCCTCAAGCAATATTTCGTTTTTAACATTATGAAACAAGAAAAGAAATTGTGAAAATTGAAAAAAAAAAAAAGTTCTTTGGGCGGTAGATGGCAGCTTGCAAGACGATGGGGCAAGACCGAAAAGCCTAGCCCGAAGAAATTAGAAAACAAACTATTACGTGAAAGTCTGTGCCATTCTGTTACAACACTATTTACGTCTTTATATATAGTACTGCCATAATACTGGCTGCTTTACGTGGAAATTTCTATTTCTTTAGTTCTGCACAAATGCATCAGCAGAAATCTAATAGAAATTTAATGACTTCAAACTAACTCAGGGACTAATGCAACAAAATTAAGACGTTCGATGTAACAGTAAAGAAAATAAATAATTTATCTAAAATCTAAAGACGTATGATAGTCAGTGAATTTCAAGAAAAAGTAAAAATACTGCACACAATATTACTATCGAATACCAAGGAACATATGTGACTCATTCAATGATTAAACCATAAACAGCAAGTTGCTAATTACAGAAACGCAACGAAAACATGTATTCTGTAGTTAACAAAATTCTAAGATAAAATGTATCTAATATGCATGTATTAAATAGGAAATGTGGAGTTTGATGCTTTGAATGTAATATAAGGTTATAAATTCCACCAGTAATCAGCGGTTTACCATCGGAACAATTACTTCAATTGCTTACTTCAATTACTTACTGACTTTTTCACTATATTTCCTACAATGCAGGTGAGTTTTCGTTAGAACATTATTTTGATGAATTAATTATTAAGAGGAGAGAATCACATTACCATATTACTCAATATAATGTGTCGGAATGCAGATGAAACATGTTCACCCCAACTATATCTGAGCATATGGTTCGAACGTGATGTGAAGAGAACCACTTATCAAGCGGACGATTACAAAAGATTCTCTTGTTGATTGTAACCACGGCGCACAAAATCACGCTGGAGGCTCTCCAATTTCACTACCTCACCGCAAGAATTCCCAATCACGGTATTCGAAGATAAGATGTATATATAATGTGATCTAGACGCTCCAAGCAACCAGAACACAATTCGCAGCTTTTGTAGCAGCATTGTTCGATTCTTTTTCTACTCAACAGTCACGCGTTCGAGTTTAACTTAACGTTCAACAGTTCCGCGTATATGATCATAACTTTCAGACTCAAACAACCATCACGAACAGTAACCTGCAATTTCCATCGCAAGTTGCACTCGCCAATTGAAGTCTCTGTCGCAACAGTTTTTGGAAAACCCAGCATCGTCATGAGTCGTGCTCTGAGAACTGCTCGTCTGGCCACTCAATCCACTGGCAACTTCAAGAATCTTCTAGAAGGCGCTGTATCCTGCCCGGTATGTTTCTAATAAATACTCATTCATTCAGATATTATAACTCGTTAAGTCTCTTATTAATAGTAGTAATCAAAAGGTTCTGTATTTAGTCTCGTTACAACTTAATAATGATAACTGTAAAGACTTCATAAATATTAAAATTTAATTATTTACAAAATTTAAAACAATACAATTGCCGCCTTTAATTTCACGGTGTTTGGGGACAGGAACAAAAGTGAAAGTTAAAATGTCTTCAATTTCACACCAAAGCGATCAGTGGGTACTAGTATGGTAAAGGATATAAAAATTAATTCCATGGAACCTGAGCCATAATTTTTCAAAAATTGACCAACAAATATCTGCAATTGACTCGTATGAAACAGAAGATTCATGATTTAACGTTTACATTTAAAAGAAAATAATTCCATTATCTTATTTTTGGTGCTTCATTGGTTTTGAAGACAATGATTCATTTTTTATCGTGATATATAACATAAGTGAATAACAAAGGATCTAAACGTCGTCATCTATTTACAATATGTAAATATGATTTAGGAACATGCCCATGTATGTTAAGATGTAGACCGTGGATTATGATAATTGTGGCATTGACGATTCGTTTTGTGCCCCGCAGAAGCGCTTCATCAGGACCACGCAACCGCTGCTGGAAGGGCCGGTGGTGCAGGGCCGTCTCCCATCGTCCCTCCAGTCGGGCCCGCTGCGTCCTGTGGTCTCCGACAACACGGTCGCCCAGCTGCACGAAGCCGAAGTGGCGCGTTTGGTGTCGCTGCTGAACCTAAGCAGCGGCGGCGGTGGCGGCGGCGGCGGCGGCAGTGGCATCGGCGGCGGGGGCGTGGGCGTGGGCGTCGCTGCGTCGCAGGGCGCGAGGGCGGCGCATTGAGTGCCGCGACGCGCACCTGTGCAGTGCTGTGTGTCGGAAAGGAACAAGAGGACACGTGACACGAAAGTCGTGTCGCGAGCCGCTGCTTCAGATGCCGTCGCGCGGCGCCGGCGGAGCGGAGCGGACCCCGCTCCGCCGGGCCGCGCTCTCCCGCTGAGCGCGGGAGCGGGGCTGGTCTATCCATGACGCTACGCCGGCCGATGACGCCGCATCCACCAGCCCGCTCCGGCGGGGATGCGAGGAGACCTGGGGACCAAAGGGGTTAATGGGTCACGGAGAATCACCGGATCTTGTACTCCCGTGTCCGGTGTGGGTTATTATATCCATTTCAATCCAAATCTCTTAGTCTTTGGGCGATTATTGGGCGTATTATGTTGTATTTTGTTTGATGAAATAAAATACATTGTTCATGTATAAAATGAGTTTTTCCTCTTTCATATTTCCTACAATAGAGATTCCTGTTCCTCGTCTATGCCGTCACGCCAGTGGGGATGCAAAAACTTGAGGACCAAAGGGGGCAATGGGGTCATGTATATTCGTGGGATCTTGTACTCCTGTGTCCGGTAGGGGTTATTATATCCATTTTAATCCAATTCTGTAGAATTTAGGCGAAAAAGAGGTGTATTATGTTGTATTTCTATTATTGAAAATAAAATACCTTGTTAACTCTTAAAATCCATTTTCTTTGTCTTTTATATCTCTTATATAAGGTTGGTAGTCCTCTTCCTCATCAAGCTGCAAAATCAGTTGTTGGGTTCGATTGGTTGGTTGGTTGGTTAGTGATTCCGGGCCCGTAAACAGCTTGGGTCATTAGTCCCGTAAGTGTAGTGGATGGCGAGATCCGGAAAACGACCTACCGTCAGCTAGCGGCGTATCCCCTTAACCAGGACTCTCCAATAGCGGGGCACCGCCCCAGCCGGGACAAGCTCTTAGCTCCCGACCGATCTCCCGGAGTATGAGATAATGTAGTGCATGTTAGTTGTTGGGCTCCAGAAATTGAAGCTTTGGTTTCCAATTGTCAAGGAAGGCACATCAAAGCGTATTTTTTCAAAATTTATTACACGTACACATTACATTTCCATGACGCGATCCCGGGTTCGATTCCCGATCAGGCAAGATTATAATGTGGGTTTTCCTTGCAATGTCTCAGTATATGTTCCTATGTGACAATGTTGACTAACGATTCCGGAGTTTAAGCGAACGCGCGCTTGCCCGTTGTCGCTTCTGGCGTTCCGGGTTATGTGGAATCTGATCAAGATCTTGCAAAAGCAACAAAGCAAAAACAAACAAACCTTCCTCTATTACGTGAAACAGAGTGTTAGAAGATATCCACCTTACGCATTACGGTAAAAGCAATTAATACGTAAGATTGTATCAGTCAAAATATGTAATTCAAATAAATGGTTTTAAAATAAAGGTAATAAAGAATTAATTTCCTCTTTCCCTCTCCCTCATCACGTATGATTCGCAACATATGCACTAATGTGTCGGAGCACGGTGAGAGGTTTTGGCTGGATACTCAGAGCAACGTAATCCTACATAATTGTAAGCGGGCAGGCGTGTGTCCGCCGACACGCACAGGTAGGCCTCTTCCGATCCACCATTCGAGGCAAGGGAGCAGATAGTTAATGAGTCTCAGACATCTGGCGCAGAACTGACCATTTGCACTTTCTAGCCTTTTCTTCATAAGAAGAGGAATATTGTAACCGAACGCCGAAAAATTGCGAATTGTCGACAGAAAAACTCTTATTACCGGGCCCTGGTAAAGAAAAATTGACATATCCTTCTCCTATATATCGTAAATTATTTCCTTTAACATGTCGTGCACTCACAATCCATATTTAGTGTATCCATGATGTCGAAAAATCTGTTGACGGCAATAATGTTCACTGTCCGTTATTCTGTTGTCAACGTTAGCGCCTAAACCGTTCACCTGACATTCGCCAAAATTCAATTTTCCCCAAAATTCAAATCTCTTTATTTTAGAAAATTAAATCTTTAGGACTATTTTTCCTTTCAGCTGATCACTCAAAAAATTCAATTCAATGCATTACCATCAAGGCGTTTTGAAAAAAAATATTAAAAAATGAAATGCTTTCAAATGGTATCTTTGTGCTTCCTTTTGTATATAGTTATTTACTTTTGCGAAAAATAAACTCTGATCTCACGCCCATTGTCAAAAATAAATTATACAATTACACAATTGATATTTTTTTGTGAATTGTAGGATCCTAATCGCTTTACTTCAAGTTATTAATTCATTGTTCTATACGTTCTTCCAATTCAGACATATAGGTATTCGCCTTCTAAAACTTCAAATATTCGAAATATTCCATGCTCACTACAAAACCTTTTATGGAAAAAATTCCCTTTTAAAATTGCACTTTATTTTGATTTATTATCGTGGAAAAAAGAAACAGAAACTTCTTGTGACGTGTATGGGTATAGTCTACGCAGGTTTTCTTGAGCTCCAGAATTCCTTCCCCACCTTTTACTATACATAGCTGAATGGTGAATAAAATACCGACGAAGCGTGGTTAGCAAGATATGAAAACGTGAAGTTTTCGCTTTCAAATAGTAGATGACTTATTTCCATCAATAAGCGAACTACAAATTTTATTTTTTAGAATTATTAACGACATAGCAATTCTGCCAGTTCTTCTATTACAACTAGAGATCATCATAACGTGTGGATACTGAACCTACATGTTTTACTTAGTTGCACTAAGTTTATTATTTAATCCACCATCTAAATTTATTTTATTATTAGTCTAACAATTATAGCGGAGGAGTCACCTAAGTTTATCACTTTCTGCAGGGTTTGAACGGTTGAAGATACTGCAATGTAATTTTCGCTGACCTACATGAGGGAATGGGGCTAATTGATACATGTATTTATTTCTATTTTATCACTTGTATTTTACGAGATATTGAGGTAACTTCGATTTTTAATGGAACTTAACATATTTTTTAGCGTATCATGACAAGCGTAAAAAGACGAAGCCAACAATATACATGTTGTTGGATTGAGATAGGAATTTACTGAGTAATTTTGACTCTTTTGTGCTCAGCTTTCGTTGCCCGAACGCGCGTTAGCAGGGCGAGCGCCGCGTGACCTTGTGTGGCGGACTCTTATCCGTTCAAAATATCCGTTAAACACCAGTGGCAAAAAACTAAAAATTAATACAAAATGCTTATCTAGCATCTGACAATATGTATATGAATGGATTCGCCTTTTTACGCACGTCATTATGAACAAAAAGGTATAGTAGTTAAAAAATGTATAGAAATGGATACATGAATCAATTACCCTCATTCTCTCATGCACTTCCGAGAAAACTCCATTGCAGTAACTTCATTCGCTCAAAAACTGTAGGAGGTCCTAAAGTTTTGTGAGTCATCCTATAAATAAATGCGAATAATAAGTGCAAGTGTTTGTTTAATTTAATTCTTTTTTATATTGACGAAGATAGTTTGAATTAACCATTGATGCAAATGAATTATTGTATCTTTATTTAATTTTTTCACCAGGAGAAATAATGAATATTTGTCAAAAGAAATTGGTAAGTTACAAATAACAAAACAGCAAAATGTGTCGTCTTAAGGAATATAACTCCTCAACTAATATTTCACTGTTATTCAAATAATCAAATCAAAATTTAAAATAAAGAGGAATTAAATACATTCCTCTACGGACTATATTTATGTAAATCTGTAGGGTACAAATACGAGTATCCAGTGAAAAAGATAGTCATCACAATTTTGGGAATACAGTGAGAGAATCGTTACTCGTAGAAGCTGTGAAACGTTTAAAATTAGGTAATTGTGTTGACGTTAGTTAAGCAGTGTAAATCAGACCGACTTGGCCTTGAACGTAATTCGGCCTGTTATCATTGATGGTTTCCACATCCATTCATTCTCCTGTACAATTTTCATCCTGTTTTCCATGAGATAATCACGGCGTTGGGAAGTGTGAGTATTTTAATTTGATACGAAAACATAAGAAGTTTGGAACACTAATTTAACACTATAACAACACTATAATATTTAACAATGAGTAACGAAATAATTTTAAAACAAGTTTCTTTAAAAAAATAGTACATTTGAAAAGAATCGCGGTGCCCACGATGGTACAGGAGATTGCGGGAAAGTAGATATATGTACTACATAAACACTAAGGCTGCGTGTTCGAGTCCCACATCAGAATTGAGGATTTTTTTACATTTTATTAGGAGGCTGGCTTCATTACTCCAGCCATAGCCATTAATCACTCATCACTCTTCATCATTACCTGTCACCCACTTACCATACTTCATGGAGTGGGAGGTAAAAATAATTAACATTTCAAAACTTCAATACTGATGATGAGATATTTTATTAACTATTCCAAATGTTTCTCAAATATGCCTTCAAGTTTTCTGATTAAATTGCTTCCGCGGAAAAGCAAAAGACACTTAAAAATGGCGCTGGTCTCATTTCCTTGTAAAATCAGAATTTTCTAAAATGTAAAATAACTAAGGTATTTTTTATCTATGAAATTGTTCTTGAAAGTAAGATTTTCAATTAAAATGTTGTACAACTTTTCGAAAACATGAGCGTGGTAACGAAATTTTGCTTGAAATATTGTCAATTAAAAATACTTTGTAAAAAAGACCCCAAATTAATCCTATATTTTTTCACGAATTGAGAAAATTAGCTTTTGCAGCTAGTATTATAATTTGTGTAGTCGTTACAAATAATACGAGAATGTGTTGTAGCGCCACTAGTTTCCCATCCAAATGCATTCTAAAAAACAGAAGGATTATTACAAAGCAATTTCAGTTATTTAATTATTTCTTCTCTTCAATGAAAAACCTAGTCCAAAATACATTTGGCAGGTAATAGAAAGATGTTTCCATGGTTATGAGTGGGTATTTTCATGTTTGCTTGCGTCAATAGTGCTAAATTAGCACATCGGGATGAACCGAATCAGTGCTGAGGTATTCGTACAATATAATTACTGGGATGAAATCGTGAAACATAATATTTGGTCAATAAAAAATGTCTTATTATACGCGACCAGTAGCAATTCTGACGAAAATATAATAAAATAAATGTTTGTAAAACGGTTCAATTTTCACATCGAAAACGGTTTCATTTTCTGAATAAATTTTCTCGCAACTCATTGGTAAAAATTCATTTATAGTGATAATATACATATTATTTTTTCGAATACTACTTTCGCAGTATATAGAGATTATTGTAACGCTGCAGCAAGAACGGTGATCTTCGACAGAAATATTAGTATTGTGGGTACCTAATACCGAAAAAAATGGATTTCTTCTCCCTGTATTGTAACAAACTTGATTATTTCGTTTAAATCAATGTAACTACAATTACTCAAGTAAATCTGTCATTTACTTATTTCGTGACGTGTGATTACACCGTCACGCATCCCTGGGAATATCTCAATTTACGGATAAACTTCCCTATCGGTAGTGGGTTTGTCTTTGCTAAACTACTGATCAATTAACAAGCCAACACAATTTTACAGTTTTAAATAACAAATAACATGTATTCTATTGAATGAAAATCGCTGTACAAATGAAATTCACAGATCCTCCTATGTTCTCACTTTTCGTAAAACTATGGTAGCTAGTTCCCTACCTAAACTGCAGTTTTCACTAAAGTGATAATAACTCTGATCCCTGTTTACAAGCAATAAGCAATAAATACTTATTTACACTTCACAAAAAATATCACACATGAGACACACAAATCATAGAACAAATATTCATCCTGCAAAAAAATACATACACAAAATACTCGAAATTCACTACTACCTTTTAAATCACTAATTACGTTACACTTGAGTCACATTTGATCTTCGGCTTCTACATAGCCTTTCAACACAAAATTTTGTTTCATAACGTCTCTTAAATGATTTGAATCAATTACATATGACTCTCAATAAATAATTATGTACAAAACAACTTCTATCATAAACATAAGGATTACTCTAATCTGATTCCTCTTACGACTGTCGAAAAGAAATAAAATCACTGGCTAGCAAGACTAATGTTTTAAGACACTTGCCCGATCAACGTCTGTTATTGAGGGAAGCTCACATTACAACGTTTTGGCTAGTATAATTATAATCCTATCTCAGAGGGTTTTTTTTCAGACTGAAATTTAATGAGTGTTCTTTCTGTTTTTATGTGACTCACGACCGGCGAATTCCTCTAGTTGGTCCCGCGCCGTTAGCTGGCCGTCGCGCGACACTCGCGCCTCAAGGTCGTCGTTCTTCTGCAAGGTCCGTGCGTTGCCTGTCGCGTCAAAACTGGAGTATTCCCGAACACCGTCTCCTCGTCGTTCAGCGAAAATTCACCACAGCTTTCTCAGAGGCGATGGTCGCATCAGAATGCGAGTCCGAAACTCCAAGTTATGACTTCGTAATAGCAAAAGTCAAGCTAGTTGTTGGATAATCCGTACTTCTAATAATTCTCAAAATTCCTTAATAGGATTTCCAAAGTGAAATTCCAAAAATAAGAATAAAAAATATATGAAATATATGAAAGCTGTAACAAAGAAAAAACATGTCCTATGTTACAATAGTTCTCCTTTCTAGCAACAAGAATGCAGCAACGTGGTTTTACAGATTCATTTCGATCTATTACCGCCGTCGTTCTTTCATTCATTGCATTCTTGTTTAATATTCATTTACTAATTCCATGTAATCTCACGACATTCACAGTACGTAAATCCATGAAAAGTGTTCAGTCATTTACCTTTTATTAAAGCTTTTGTGTTCCGTTATCTTCCGCGTGTCCCTCGTCGACTATGTGGTGTACTTGTAGGCAACCGTTCACCTCGGCGTCTCGAACCAGAAAGAGAGCGAGCTCTTTTGACGCAAGTTCACGCCACGTCCGTATTTCCACAAAAATTTCCTGATTGGCTATGGTCTGAGTGCGTTCAGAAATCCTTTTCTGACTTACGCCATCTCTTCGCCACTATAGAAACTACGTGTAGGGCCTAATGTCGGGTATTATTGCTTCTATTTTTCGTTGGTCATAAATGTGACCGACGACAAGCGGTTACAGCATGTAGTAAATAACTTCCTTTAGTATGTGGTATGCTCAGAATCTACGTTTTGTAGGGCCTTGATACTAAAATATTGGTTTACGGCAAAACGTCAATTTGTATGTCTGTGCGTCTGTGAACGCCTGTTAAAGTCGCCGCCTCGTGTTTAATTAAGTAATAAAGTACATTGTTTTACTTATATGTTATAGCTACTTTTTTACAGCTACGCGCTGACTCTCTCTGATCATTTCATGTAGTACGTAAACATAGTTAATTTTCGAATATACTGAATTCAATGGCAGAAAGCTAATTTCATGTAATTGGCGGGTGGTTGGTTAGTGATACCGGGCGCGTCAACAACTTAGGTCATTTGTCTCTTAAGTGTAGTGCATGTTTTCTCTCAGGAGATGGTGATCTTGTCCATCTCGATGGCGAGATCCGGCTCCGACCTACCGTCGGCTAGCGGGGTTTCCTCCTAACTAGGACTCTCACACCAGCGGGACAAGTTCTAAGTTCTCGACCGGTGTCCCGGAATATGTGGTAATGTAGTGTATGTTAATGTAAGTGTGTGTGTGGAAGGCGAGAGGATAGGACAGGACAACGAAGAGAAGGGATAGAGCGCGCGCGGTACGTGGCCCGTTTGTTAGGTTACTACGCTGGAATTCGCCCGGTGTTGATCGAAGAAACCACGGAAAGATCAGAGCAGTCGGCCGGTAGAATTCTCCTTCAGACAGCAACTGAATTGGACCAAGCCGAAAAGCTAGTATTAAAAATCCTGCCGCCGTCAGGAATGGAAACTAGGACCTCCCGGTGAGAAGCGCTGCAGTGACGTCAGTTGGTGTTCTGAGCTACCTCTCCCGATTAGTCATTTAAACTTCTGAAGTTTCAAAAACCATGATTCGTGATTCTCGCACTTGGTTTGTTTAGGAATTTCTCAAGTGATAGCTAAAGACTAAGATTGACAGAGCATCATCATCATCAACAACATAATCATAGTTATCTTTATTATCTTAATAATAATAATACCTATAATTCTTATTATTTTGAATATTATTATTATTATTATTATTATTATTATTATTATTATTATTATTATTATTATTTGCGTATGTCATTTCTGACCACGCTACACCTTCTCTTCCGAGGCCCAATCATCGGAGAGACATTATCCTGTGTCATTATGGGGATTAGTTTTAGTCTTGCTAAGATCCCTTGCTAAGGCAAGGTTGTTAATCCTTGAATAATTAAGTGATAGTATGATAATGAGAGGTGATTGTAGTCTTTTTGAACCATCTCAGCATTCGCCTTCATGGCCGAGGGAAACCACAAAAAACACGATTAGGATAGCCGGCCCGGGAATAGAACCCGGGCCTATTGTATTGTATATTACACACACACACAATCACTATATATATATATATATATATATATATATATATATATATATATATATATATATGTGTGTGTGTGTGTGTGTGTGTGTGTGTAATACACAATACAATAATCCATGTTTATTGATATTGCACATTGTTGTCCTTGGAATGATAAGAGGTTTAAAGGAAATACTTCTTCAGCATTAAGACATTATTGCAAGCAATAATTAAACGTCGCCATAATATCTTGATTACGTGTGTGCACGTGATCCACGTACTAGAATTATATCGCCATGGAGTGATATCAATATAAAAATGTAATATATATGAAAAGCCTGTGACATTGTTCCTTATCAGGAAGTTTGTCACGTGCATAAACGTGTTTTATATTTTAGGTCTGAGCATATCATTTCTTATTAATTTTTATCGGTAGATCGTATATGGCATTTCACAACATCTAGATGCAACAGGTGTTTGAAAAGATTTTTAACGAGATATTAGATTGAAATAGTTTTCATTCATGAAAAAGTTGAAGATGTGATGAGAGAGAGGGTAAAGAATAAATTACTAAATAAATAAACTAAATAGCCGTTTTCTGTCTTCTTCCAAAACGTTTATGGCAAAATTACAAATTAACCATTGAATGTTTATCGTGGATCATTTTTGGGAAGAAAAGACAGATTTTCAGGTTTAAATTACTCTGAATAACTAAATATTACAGAATATTAAAAAATAAAAAAAATTCAAATTACAAGAAAAGAAATAAATTTCGTATACTAAGTTGAGCATTTTGACGCGAATATTGTATTTATTCAATAAGTATATCTTCATTATTTTCTCTTCGGCAGAGGAAATAATGAATATTTGTTAAACGTAATTTGTAAGTTACAAAAAACACAACTGCAAATGTGTCGATATAAGGGAAATAAGACTTTAAATAAAATTTCAATGTCATTCACATAACCAAATCAATATTTCAAACAATTCAAATAAGGTGGAAAAGCAGAATTCTCTACGCACATATTTGTAAAACTTAAGGGTATAAATACAAGTCTCCCGTCAGAAATGATTTCGTCACAATTTGGAGAATACGGTGAGTTAATCGGACCTCGTAAAAGTATCTGATAAGTTTACAAATATTGATGCAAATATTTACAATTGGATAATTGGGGTGGCGTTTGCTAAGCATCGTAAATCATATACCCTTAAGCTTGAACATAATTTCGCTCGTCATGGGTGATTGGTTTCCAGGATCATTCATTCTCCTGTTCAATTGGCACCCTCTCTTCCACAAACAAAGCTATAATTACGAAACAAGTTGCTGAAAACATTGTATTCTCTCAAGAGCACTGTGGTGCCCCCAGTGGTACAGGAGATTGCAGTAAAGCACAAATATGTAAAAACGCTGTGGCTGCAGGTTCGAGGCACTGTGGTTTGTAACATTGTAAACTTGTTTTTCGAGGCAGGCTTCCATACCTCTCATGCATCTAATCTCACTTTATTCCAGCCACAGTCATTTATATATTCTCATCACGCTTCATTCATGATTACCATACCATACTTCATAGAATGGAAGGCAAGGGAAACCATCAATGCGATGACCTGACAAGAAAAGCGCAAAAACGTGTAAACCTGCGCTCGCATGATCATTAACAGAGCTCGGATTCTGATGACAGGCCATAGTTTCATTTGAGCATTCTAGACGTAGCTAACTTGTAAATGAACGTTCATCATAGCATAAATAAATGTCTTTAAATGTCTTTATTGGTGGCGAGGCTCAGGCTATTTAGCCTGCTCTTCCGCCTGACCTCTTTCAGAATTTATATTACAATAGTACATAATAAAGGAAGTCATTCAATGAAAAATACGCACGCAATTTGGATGAAGATTTTCACATGGATGACAGGAGTGAGAGCGAGAGAGGACGAGCTTGATAGGAAATCGGGAAAGAATCGGGATGAATGGAACGGTAGAGAGAAAGGAAAGAAAAAAAAGAAAGAAAAGGAGAAAGAGAACCAGTGAAATGTTAATAAGTTATGTTAATTGGTTCATTGAGGTTTTGAAGAAGCTAAAATTGCGTACGTATTTTTGAATTATCCCTAGAAAAACTAGAAAGGGAGGGAATCTCGTCAGCATACAAGCGAAGACACATCAAGTCAAGAGTTCAAGCCCTGAGAGAAACTGAAAGCATTAAGAGATAATGGTAACTGATTTTGCGTATATTTCATAATATTAACAATTATTATTATTATTATTATATGATTAAGTGTCGTAAAACTATTTGGTTCTTAAATAAAGTTAAAGAAAATAAAAATGTGGATATAATCAATTCATTTTTAGGAAATATTAACAGTTAAAATATTCCACAAACTAGAAAATTGGAAAATTTTAAGAATTTAGGAAATTTTTACCGTTTAGAGTATTCCCAAGACCCGAAAACCCGACCCAACATCTCTCACCCGTAAGCCAACGATTTATTCTACCTTTATTCCTGGGACTGCAAGCAAGGGACCATCCCGGCATGCGCCTTAAACGATTGAGTAAACCCAGGTAAACCTCAATCAGGATGGCGGCTTAAGGCCAAGACACAATACAAATAAACAATTTCACTGCACACAAACTACAAAGAAAGGAAAAAAACGACAGTAATTTCAATTAAATATTATGTCTAAATGTACGGCGCAGTTTGTAAGAGATGAAGAACTGGAACAGAAATATTGCAAATTAGTGAAACACATGTAGACAAAATTAAAAGCATATCATTATAATATTTTGAATTCATACAAATATGAGCAAATGCTCATGCATAATCACACAACAAAGGTACGCATACATCTGCGTACTGCAATAAAAGTGACGTATGAGATAAAGGTTTGTTCATGTTATTTAAAAATGATTGAAAGAGTGTACGAGTAGATTATAGAGACATATAGCTAGGTTATGGGTTTGTCATTTTTTAGTATTATGATAAATGTAAAAGTAGATGGGAGGAGGAATGATATTTTTGTGTGCTAAACGATTAGTTTACTTTATAAAGCTAAATAGATAATAGTATGAAAATTGGAGGGAAGGGAGAATAAAGTAACCTAGGATGAAAACTAAGAGAGAACAAGAACAAAAAAAAAAGAAAGAGCGAGGATTTCAGCTATCCATAGAGAGAAAGAGAGAGGGGGAGGGAGAGAGAGATAGGGAGGGAGAGAGAGAGAGAGAGAGAGAGAGAGAGAGAGAGAGAGAGAGAGAGAGAGAGAGAGAGAGATGAGACGGTGTCAAGGATGACATGGAAGTATTTAGTTAAGGAATGGGGTAGAACTTTGTAGGATAGGTGGGATAGGAAAAGTATAAGATATATCATAGTGCTGACGTAGTGCGGCGTCCACCCAGATCTCATTTTCGGCAAGCGAGCAGTGAGACTAATGTTATGTATTATTTTCATGGATCCAATTTGTGACTTCTTTTTTAAATTTGTGAAATATACTGCATTTTTTTATAGTAGAGGGGAGATTGTTCCAGGCACGGATGGCAGTGACAGTGAATGATTTGCTAAACGCTGTGGTATTGTGATGCGGAATACAAATAAGGCGTGACGCTCGGGCACGATGTAGCTTCATAACCTGAAATCGTTGTGATAGGATGGTATGATGTGTACTGTTTAAAATCTTGTGAAGGAGGAGAAGGCAGTGGAGTAAACGCCTTTTATCAGCGGTAAGAATTTTAGAATGGGCAAAAAAGGTCGAAATATGATCGTATTTTTGAAGGTCGAAAATAAAACGAATACATGCATTTTGAGCTACTTGTATCTTACGTTGCTGTTTTAGATTTATGTCAGTTAGTAGGAAATCGCAGTAATCAAAATGAGGCATAAGAAGGGATGTTACGAGGGTCTGACGAGTTTTTATAGGTAAAAATGTACGCATGCGTTTTAGAACATGCAGGGACGCGAAGACTTTTTGACATATTTTATCAATTTGCACATTCCAGTTAAGAGTATTGTCCATATACACACCTAAATTTCTCACGTCTTTACACCACGGTAGGGGAGTTCCATTTATGCAAATTTCAGGGAGAGCGGAGATTTATAACTTTTTTAAGGAGTTTCTGGAGCCGATTAGAAGACACTGAGATTTATTGGGGTTAAGCAGTAGCCCCAATGATGATGACCAAGAGGACAGACTGTGAAGGTCTTCGTTGATTTTTTGAGCAAGTTCAAAAACGCGAGAGGAGGGTCCGCTAATATACAATTGGAGATCATCAGCGTACATGTGATGACGACAATGTTTTATTGATTTGTCTATATCATTTACATAAATTAGGAAAGCAAGAGGTCCTAACACTGAGCCCTGTGCGACGCCGCGTGCTAGTGGCAAGATACCCGACATGTTGTCACCGTACACAACTTTTTGTTGCCGCTCCGATAGATAGCTGGAGAACCATTTGAGTGTGGATGAGGCACATCCAATGTTTTTCAACTTTGCTAACAAAATATCGTGGTCGACCGAGTCGAATGCCTTGCTAAAATCGAGAAGGACGAGAATTGTGATTTTACCGCTGTCCATTACATTTCAGGAGTCTTCAATAACACTAAGAAGCGCAATTCCTGTGCTTTTTCCGGGTCTAAAACCTGACTGGTTTATATTTAAAATACTGAAATTATGAAGGTGATGTTCGATCTGCTTCCTGGCAATCTTTTCAAGAACTTTTGATATTGTAGGCAAGATACTAATAGGGCGGTAATCAACTGGCGTCGTAGGATTGGCGCTTTTAGGAAGTGGATGGACAAGCGCTGTCTTCCACGCCGAGGGAAATTCGCCGCTCATTAGTGAGAAATTAATTATGTCCACTATTGCAGGGAGTGCTACTTCAGCTCCAAGCTTCAGCAACTTTGCGTTGATTCCGTCAGAGCCAGATGCGTTTGATTTGACTCAAAATGATTTTAATGACGTCTGTGGGTGTTACTGACGCAAAATACAAAGTGTCTTTAATATCAATATCAATATCTGTGCTCCGCAGCATAGATAAAGTTTGCGATTTTAGGAGTGGATTTATTGGCTGCGCGAGCGTAACAAAAGTATGATTTAGCAAATCAAGTGACACATTTATTTCTGTTGAATTTCGAATATTTCCAATACCTATAGTGCGCAAATTTTTCCAGAGCAATTTTGAATCACGGTTATTTTGAAAAATAGAGTGATAATATTTAATCTTGGCATTTCTCAACATTTGGGTTACACGATTTCTAAGTTTTTTATACGTAACGTGGTCGTTATAGTTCCTTGTTTTCCGAAAAACTTTGTACGCAGTGTCCCTATCGTGCATAAATTGACGGATTTCACTGGAAATCCATGGAGCTGCGGGACGTGTCACGCGTGACGTCTTTAGTGGAACATGCCTATTTACAAGTTCGTTAAACATTTCCGTAAATACTGCTACTTTGTTATTGAGCGAGGTTTCATTTAGCACAATATTCCAGGGGACCGAGAATCCATCAGAAATGAAGGAATTTGCATCGAAGTTCTTATAATCTCGATATTTTATTATTTTTGGTGTGTATGTGGGACACTTTAAATTATATGATACGTAGATAAGATCATGTTTAGATATTCCCGGGACGGAAAATTGTCCATGAGAACGCGCTCTTGCAGGATTTGACACTATGATATGATCTATCCATGTTTCAGTATCTTTTGTGGTGTGAGTTGCCTTTAGGGGAAGAATCGTTAGATTCATATTACGAAAAAAACGAGCAAAGTTGTCAGATGAGGCAGATTTTTTTAATAGATTACAATTAAAGTCACCCATTATAATAATGTCGTCATATTTAGTGACACAGGAAGCCAGTAAGTCGTCTAGTTCGTCAATGTTGCCTGATTTGGGAGGAGAATATACTACCGCCAAGAGACATTTTTTGCCTGCGAGAATAACTTCAGCAATTAAGTATTCGATGAAGTGGTCTTTATGATTTACTGAAGAGAAAATAACTTTGCAGTTAATGTCATCACGTTAATAGATACCGACACCTCCGCCATGGGCAGCAACGCTGGATTTTCTATCAGATCTCCAAAGCCGGTATCCGGGGACTTTAACGGTTTGAGAATTTAATGATTTTTTGAGCCATGTTTCGCTAATGAGGAGTGCGTGAAATTTATGTTTTGTTACAATTTCCTGAATCTCGGAGTGATGACAAAGGAGTGATTGTGCATTTAAGTGCGCGACGTAAAAACAGTTCCTAGAAATTCACGGCGTGTTGTCTACAGCAGCCGGGGCTGACAGGGAAGGGGGGTGGACAAACGCAGGTCGAGACGGCTGTGGGGTGGGGAGGGTACTTAACATTGCGGTACAACGGGAATTTCCTAAAACGCCGCCGACTGCCTATGACTCAGAAGGGAGCAAGAGGTAGTTTAATGAGAGATCTAAAGAATAAAGAAAGGGTACAAGTAAGAACGAGTGAGAGGGAGAGAGAGAAAGAGAGAGAGACAGAGAGAGAGAGAGAGAGAGAGAGAGAGAGAGAGAGAGAGAGAGAGAGAGAGAGAGAGAGAGAGAGAGAGAGAGAGTAGGAGAATGCAAGCAATAACGCTTTCCGGAGAAAGGAAAAGGAGCGCCCCGAAGCTATTGTATTGAGTTAAGCTCAGCATCGTTAGCATGTGGGTAACAGAAATGTATGATTACTGGATTGTTTGCATTTTTAATTTTTACGTCATTGTTTTGAATCTTTTCATCATTTTGGTTATTTTTACGCTTTTTGTTTCATTTTAATGATGTGTTAAAGAATGTTTCATGAATTTACAATCACATACTAAAACTGTTTATTGTGTCATCAGTTCATGACGAAATTCACTACTGCAAAGGTCTCTGATTTTCGAACTCTAAAAATTACAAGGATCTTTCGTAAGTTCTTCGACCTTTCGAAACTGACGGTTGAAAGATCAAAGCTAAGGATTATCATTCATCCTAAAATAAAGAATTTATTTAAATATTATTACATTTATATAATCAATTTTATTGAAATTTGAAAAATTCATTGGATAAGTCAACGTTTTCATATAAATTTTTGAGAACTTTAAAAAAGTAGGGTTTTTTGTCTTTGTTAATAAGTCATTTTATAGTTTATTATCAAAGATTATTTAGGTTGTCAGAATCCGAGCCCTGCTCATGATTATGACACTCATGATCATGAACAGCACTGTATACTTATCAACGAGTATCTTTCCCAAATTATGATACGCGGCTGTTAAATCTAATGAAGTCGTTCTAATTTGATTCAACTTGTGCAAATCGATTGTCCGTTCTTCCATGTTAAACGGGATAAAACGGCCTTTTGTATATCTAAAATATGAGTGTAAAACAAAGTCACGTGTGTAGGATGACGTGGATGTAAAATATATCATGTGAATCTGGATACTGTGTTTTGAGGCACTTTTCATGTGGGATTGATATAAATTCACCAAAGTACTTCAATATTCCTCAGAATGTAAATACTTTCTCATAATATTTACTTTAGCAACTCACCATTCAATATTTATTTCGGAAACTCATCACGAGTGCTTCGCACAGATTCCCGATAAATCACAAATACTGCTATGCTGCTATGACTATTACACGTTAACGCCCGTGACTGGTCTCGTGAAAACAAACATTAATCGCGCGCTTGTTATGAAGCGCTTCATTCAATAATTTGCTCACATTTCGGGAAATCAACACCTTGTCTTGTTCCTTTCATGATTATGAACTTGTTACTTGTAGAATGGCTTGTGAGTTAACTACTTTGTGTACATTCAACTTCTATGGACTTTCTGCTAAAGAAACCTAATGTTAGGTGTAGGAATCAGATACTAGGTAGTTAACAAAATGAACATTCATATGAACATTCATATTAGTCACATTTCTGTCAGGGTGCTTTAATCCGTCCAACCAATGTCGGCAACGGCTGCATCCAACCAATGTCGAGCGTACAAAATACAAAAATAAAACACTGGTTCTGTTAACCAGCGGTCTTGAAACTTGTTAACCAACGGTTCGGAAGAAACTGAAGTTTATGCAAAATTTTAAGTCTCCAAACATTTTCAATTATTTAATTTAAAAAATATTTTTTAAACTTTGGTACAAATTAGTGGTCTTTGGGAACAAAAATACTTCTGATCAAAACTATGAGATATTTACAGCATTCGTCATCGTTCCCAAAGTGATCAAAATCATAGAAATGGTATTGCGGATGCCAATCTAATAGTGGAAGCAAACACATCACAAGTAAATTACCGCGGACAAATGAACACCACAAATGAACTCCAGAAATTTTGAGAAATGGTTTAATACATAATTATTTCCCAATGCGCATTTGTCATGGTGATGGATAATGCCCTTTACAATTCTAGGCAAGATAAAAGAATACCGTCGAGATATGACACCAAACTGACAATAATAGGTTACATTGATTATGATCTCAATCATCGCAAAATCTATTTGATCAAATGAATAGAATCTAACAAACCTTTCGAAAAGGATTACGAAATTGACAAAATGTCTTCTGCAAGGTGTCATACTGTTTTTCGTATTTCACCCTACAATTGTGAACTAAATCTCATAGATTTAGCATGGACTAAAATTAAAAGTGTTTTCGGGACAATAATGTCACTGGAGACGTGCCATTCCGATAGCGCCGTGAACTCACAAGCTATGTGTTCTCGACTGTCACATCTACAGACTGGGAAGGCTGTTACGAACAGATCGAGAAGTGTGCAGACGAATGGAAGAAAACATGGAATTTTAGGAATATCGATCGACGACATTATAATGAACGTTACTGGAAGTCGGCGAGTGAAAGTGAACTTCGCAGCTATTCCGATGACTCGGAATATTATTGCAGTCATGTGAAAGTAAGATCATTCCACGCTTATGCGCACTGCGTTCATTTCAACAGTTGGTAGCCCTCCTCATCCGTGACGTATACAGAGCCATCTTCTCTGCGAAAAAAAAAACGCCATTTTGCTCTATAATTTTGTTGTCGATAAATTTCTCAAATGTATTCTTCTTGCAATTTCTTTAACGTCATTTACATTACCGGCGTGTACATCATTGCACACGTGTACAATACTGCATTTATAGGTACAGGTGGTTCAAGTGAAGCTTTATGAAATTTTTCGAAAACTTAAAAGTTTTCTGTGAAAATGAGGTGACACAACAAAATTAAGACATTCGATGTAACATTTAACAACCGATGTAAATAATATAAAAACTTCATCTACAATTTAAAGAGGATCGACTATTTTAAATCAGGATCAGTAAATTAATGATAAAACAAAGGACACCGCACACGATGTTACTATCGGATGCAGCAGAAAAGCATCTGTGTAGGTACATACAAAATATTTAAATAATGCATCATAATGTGCAATCTCTTTCAAATAAAATTGAATTTATCGAGGTAGCATTACAGTGTGAACTGAGTCATATAGATGTTCTTTGCTTTACAGAACATTGGTTATCTCATAATGATCTAAACACACTCCAAATTTCTAGTTTTTACCTTGCAGGATCTTATTGTAGAGCGAGCGAACCAAATAAGGACACTTCTTACGGAGGTTCGTGTATTTACGTAAGAAATAATATTGATTCTACCTTCTTGTCAGAATTCAATATATATGCAGTTGAAAAAGTTTTGAAATAACAGTCGTACATCTTACTACGCTCAAAATGATCTTACTTTGCAACTACAGACCTCCAAGAAAGCGAGCTTTAGATTATTTCAATTTCTTAGAAAATCTAGAGATAACTCTGAACAAAGTTAGTAATTTCTCTTTTAAATCCATTGTTGTATATGGAGAATTCAATATTGATTTTCTGAGCGAATTCCACGAAAAAGAGCAGTTTCTCAATTTAATTCATTCTTTTAATTTAGATATTACAGTGAACACACCTTCACGGAATACTCCTAAATCACAAACAACAATAGAACAAATTATAATTACCAAACCACAACTAGATATGAAATAATAACGAATAATGTAGGTTACAATGACCACGATGCACAAATTCTTACAATTACTAATAACATGAATACTGACACAATAAATAGAACACGCATGTGCAGAGCATTTACTAAAGTTAACATAAAATTATTTACGGACTACTTGCTGAAGGAATCATGGGAGGCAGTTTATAACGCTATTGACACAAATGAAAAATATAATTTATTTTTCTCAAAGCTTTCATTTCCCTTTAACGTGTGCTTTCCTATTAAAAAGAGAAAATTAAACATTTCACGACAAAGTAATACTTGGATCACACAAAGAATGAGAACAAAGTGTAAGAACAAACGTACACTCCACTTTATTTCTAAACATCATAACGTATCACTCGGTTTCCAGGTCTACTTCTGAGAATATAAAAGAACTTTAAGGAAAATAATAGTTCAGGCAAAAATAACGAAAAATAATGAGGATATTTTGAACGCTAGAAACAAAACTAAAGCAATGTGGAATATCGTAAAAAATTCGACTAGGTCATCACGATATTTCGTAGAAAGTGTTGTTTAAAGGGACAATGAAAGAGAAACAAGTAATCCAGAAAAAGTTGCGAATTTCTTCAACCAACACTTTTCTAGAATTGCGGTGGATCCCACGAAGGGACTAAAACCACAAAATTCAACATCATAAGGTTCTTAAAAACATTTCGGCACGATGTTTATTTCCGAAACGTCTTCCAACAAAATCCTGAGCATAGTCAGTAAACTAAAAAATAAATATTCATCTGGTTTAAATGAATTTCCGGATTGTTTATTAAAAAGGTGTGCACCTGCCATTATACATCCATTAACTCACATTTTCAATGCTTCCTTTTGCACTGGCATATTTCCAGATATTTTCAAAATAGCAAAAATTAAGCCAATTTTTAAAAAAGGAACCAACAATGAAATTCAAAATTACCGGCCAATTTATCTTTTGTCAGTTTTCTCAAAAATATTAGAGAGGCTTTTCTATACGCGAATGGAAACTTTACTCAGGAAAAACGAAGCGTTTTCAGACTCTCAACACGGTTTCAGAAAATCAAAATGTACGGAAACTGCCATTATTTCTTTCCATAAAGATTTTGCTTCATCAATGGACAAAAATGAAAAACCCATTGGGATATTTTTAGAACTTTCGAAAGCTTTTGACGTTATTAATCATAACATCTTGCTTTCAAAATTACGTTCTTATGGAATTCGTGGTATTGTCCTAAATTGGATAACTTCGTACCTTAAACATCGATCTCAAAGAGTAGAAATACCGTACTGTCACGAACGTAAACGATATGCCCTCATCTATTAAAAATGGAAGATCAGTTCGGTTTGCCGATGACACAAATGTTCTTTGCAAAAAAGAAACAATAAATAGAAATATTTCAGAAGTTTGAAATTAGTTTTGTAATAACAAATTAATAGTTAACGAAGGAAAAACTGTCTCAATGCAATTTTGCGTTTGAAATCGGCAATCGTATGCTAAATTAAGCTTATTTTGTTATGCATTCAGAATTCCTTCTAATTTTGTCAGCCTTCATACAGCTCGTTGCGTGTTTTTTGCAAATGTACATTCCCGTCTGAGATATGGCAATATATCCTGCGGAAGCTCATCCTTTAGTGCCCAGACATTTAGATTGCGAAAGAAAATTATCCGAATAATGAAAAAATCCCATCCACGTGATTCCTGCAAGCCTCTTTTCATTGAGCTTGGAATCTTACCATTGCCTTGTCTATTTATTTAAGAATCTGTAATATTTGTCAAAACTGACTTACTTAACGGTGGGATATAGTTTCATGTAATACTGATATTTGTAGTTACAACACCCGACGTAGAAATCGTGTTCATCAAGTGTCAGTATCAAGAGCTCACTACAAGAATTCCACATGCAATACGTGTACGTTACTTTACAACGCATTGCTAGATGAAATTGAACAATTAAAATTGGTACACAAATTTAAGTTAAAAGTAAAATCTTTTCTGCTGCAAAACTGTTTCCATACAATTAGAGACTATACTGATCGTCAAAAAGAAAAAAATAATGTTTACTTTAACAAAACCAAGATATAGTATAATGAATTTGTTTACATTTGCATTGTATAATTTAAAAAAAAAGACTTAAATGCTGGTAACAGGTAATGTACTTAAGCTTCTGGGTCAATGACTCCATCTCGATCGTTTTTTTTTTTTTTTTTTTTTTTTTTCAGTTTCTCTGATCCAGTGAGCAAATCCTGAGATGGCCCTTTTATTTACTTCTGGACGTAAATGTAGCTTCATTATGCGTACGTTTTGTTGAGCTTTCCTTTTGCTTGTCGTGGTAGCAGAGCTTAGGGTGAGTTTCTATTTTGTTAGAAATACAGAAAAATCAAATCTGTTCGTTCGTTTACCGTTACAAATAAGTTTTCTACAATTCGGCAACGAAAATATCTAGTTTTTGAAATGTTAATCTCTCGCTTTTTTAAATTTCTTCTTCTTCTTCTTCTTCTTCTTCTTATTATTATTATTATTATTATTATTATTTCTATATTTTTTTATTTTTCAACAATTAATAGTTAAATTGTTTGGAAGGGATTCCGAAACTCAAGAAAGCGTGCGCAGATGATTTTCTCCCCCATACGTCACATACAGTTTTTGACTAAATAAATAAATAAATAAATGCCCAAGAACATTTTTGTCTCATTTAATTATTAAACTGTCTACAGCAAGTTGGCAATTACAAAAACGCAACGAAAATACGTATTCTGTAGTTAACAAATGTCTCAGATAAATTCTTGCACAAATATAAATCTGACATGCATATATTGAAAAATGTGGAATTTGGTGCTTCGAATACAGTATAAGGCAATAATTCGGAACTCTTTTATCATCGAAAAACCATCGTTCTAATTATTTAAATGTCTTATTTCATTATATTTCCTACATAAGAGGTGATTTTTCCTTAGCAAATTATTTTGAATAATTGATTATTAGGAGAAGAGAAGCATATAACTGAATATTATGTCTAAATGCAGGTGATACATGTTCACCCCGACTATTTCTGTGCTTGCGGTTTGGTCATGAAGAGTAGAGAGCTGCTTATCGAGAGAATGATTACAATGAAGATTCTCTTCTTGATTGTAACCACGGGGCACAAGATCCTGCTGGAATCGCTCTGCAATTTCACTACTCACCGCAGGGCTTCCCGATGGTCATGGCACTCGAACGTGAAGATAACACTCACGCACTTATATATAAAGAGACATCGAAGCTTTAAGGCGCCAGAACACAATTAGCGGCTCTTTTAGCAGCATTGTTGGATTCTCTTTCTACTCAACAGTCACGCGTTTGAGTTTAACTTAACGTTCAACAGTTCCGCGTTTATGATCATAACTTTCAGACGCAAACAACCATCACGAACAGTAATCGCCAATTTCCATCGCAAGCTGCACTCGCCAATTGAAGTCTCTGTCGCAACAGTTTTTGGAAAACCCAGCATCGTCATGAGTCGTGCTCTGAGAACTGCTCGTCTGGCCACTCAATCCACTGGCAACTTCAAGAATGTTCTAGAAGGCGCTGTATCCTGCCCGGTATGTTTCTAATAAATACTCATTCATTCAGACATTATGACTCGTTAAGTCTCTTATTAATAGTAGTAATCAAAAGGTTCTACATTTTAGCCTCGTGGCAACTTAATAGTGATAATTGTAAAAATTTCATAAATATTAGAATTTAATTATTTACATGATTTAAAATTGTATTGCGGCCTTAATTTCGCGCTGTTTGGGGAGAGGAACAAAAGTGAAAGTTAAAATGTCTTCAATATTACACCAAAGACTTCATAAATATTAAAATTTAATTATTTACAAGATTTAAAATTATACATTTGCCGCCTTCAGTTTCGCGCTGATAGGAGGACAGGAACAAAAGTGGAAATTTTTATTTTTTTCAATTTCACACGAAAGTGATCAATAGGTACCAGTATGGTACAGGATATAAAAATGAATTTCATGGGACCTGAACCATAACTTTAAAAAATTGACCAACGAATATCTGTGATTGACTTTTATGAAAGAAAATATTCATGATTTAACGTTTACTTTTTCACGTGATATTGCACCGAAATCTGTCAGGGAGGTAGTGCCAGTCTGATTACGATCACAGAAGATTAAGTTTTATTTGAAGATGCGTTCAGTCAGATGAACAAACAAAGTCATCAACGCGGACTCCAGTACTTCGTTCTCTGATAGGCGGTCGAAATAGCATGTTTAATATTTAATTGCTAGGAAGAGAGGTATGGCGCTCAAGCTACATTCTTAAATCATGATTAGAAATAAGGTCACCGTATATATTTAAAATATTTTTTTGTTGAAAATTTCTAGAAATATTCTCGAGTAGTCTAATTATGAGTCTTTATCGAAATTTCGAATTTTTTTTTGTTTCTTTGTAACTTCTGCAGAACCATTCTCTAGTTGAAGTACGACAAATGGCGGATAGAATTGTTTCAGGAATTCGATTGCCTTTAAAAAGAAACAAAATATGAAACATAGATTGATGTAAGTGTTGTCATTTAAAATATTGCAGTCTTTGCTTAGCAAAGCGGAGATTTTGTAATTTTTTAAACACATCTTAGCTTAATTTGTTTAGAATGCAACGTTTAAAATTCTCGTTCCCATTGTATTGTCCAATTAATATATCATAGAGATCTGCATTTGAAAAAATTAAGCCACAGTTCTCTAATTTTGGGAAAATAAAAAACAATTAGCACCAGAATACGTGTTACGATAGAGGATTTTTTTCTGAATGTAGTTTATATTTCAATACTTTTATTTAAGAAAAAATTACATATAAACTTTTAGAAACTAATTCTATTATTAATTTTATTTTTAGTGCTTAACTGGTTTTGAAGAAAATGATTCATTTTTTTATCGTGAAATATAACATAAGGGAATAAAATGGATCAAAATGTGAAATGCCTATGAATGTAAAGATGTAGAACGTGGATTATGATAATTGTGGCATTGACGATTCGTTTTGTGCCCCGCAGAAGCGCTTCATCAGGACCACGCAACCGCTGCTGGAAGGGCCGGTGGTGCAGGGCCGTCTCCCATCGTCCCTCCAGTCGGGCCCGCTGCGTCCTGTGGTCTCCGACAACACGGTCGCCCAGCTGCACGAAGCCGAAGTGGCGCGTTTGGTGTCGCTGCTGAACCTAAGCAGCGGCGGCGGTGGCGGCGGCGGCGGCGGCAGTGGCATCGGCGGCGGGGGCGTGGGCGTGGGCGTCGCTGCGTCGCAGGGCGCGAGGGCGGCGCATTGAGTGCCGCGACGCGCACCTGTGCAGTGCTGTGTGTCGGAAAGGAACAAGAGGACACGTGACACGAAAGTCGTGTCGCGAGCCGCTGCTTCAGATGCCGTCGCGCGGCGCCGGCGGAGCGGAGCGGACCCCGCTCCGCCGGGCCGCGCTCTCCCGCTGAGCGCGGGAGCGGGGCTGGTCTATCCATGACGCTACGCCGGCCGATGACGCCGCATCCACCAGCCCGCTCCGGCGGGGATGCGAGGAGACCTGGGGACCAAAGGGGTTAATGGGTCACGGAGAATCACCGGATCTTGTACTCCCGTGTCCGGTGTGGGTTATTATATCCATTTCAATCCAAATCTCTTAGTCTTTGGGCGATTATTGGGCGTATTATGTTGTATTTTGTTTGATGAAATAAAATACATTGTTCATGTATAAAATGAGTTTTTCCTCTTTCATATTTCCTACAATAGAGATTCCTGTTCCTCGTCTATGCCGTCGCTTCTGTGGCGATGCAAAGAAAGTAGAGGATCAAAGGTTGCAAAGGGGTCATGGATAATCGCCGCATCTTGTACTCCCGTGTCCGGTGTAGGTTATTATATCCATTTCAATCCAATTTTGTAGTCTTTAGGGGAAAAGCGGTGTATTATGTTGTATTTCGATTTTTCTAAATAAAATATCTGGTTAATTGATAAAATCTATTTTCTTTGTTTTATATCTCCTACCTCTTGTATAAGGTTGGTAGTCCGCTTCATCATCATGCTGCGAAATCCGTTGTTGGTTTCGATTGGTTGGTTGGTTGGTTAGTTATTCCGGGCGTATCAACAGCTTAGGTCATTGGTCCCGTAAGTGTAGTGGATGGCGAGATCCGGCAACGACCTACCGTCGGTTAGTGGCGTTTCCCCCTAACCTGGACTCTCCCATAGCGGGGCACCGCCCCAGCTGGGACAAGCTCTAATCTCCTGACCGGTCTCCCGGGATATGTGGTAGTGTAGTGCATGCTAGTTGTTGGGCTCGAGCAATCGAAGCTTTGGTATCCAATGCTCAAGGAAGTCTAGTTGACACATCAAAGCTTATTTATTCAAAATTTATTTCACATCACTGTACGTTTCCATGACGCGACCCTGAGTTGGATTCCCGATCGGGCAAGATTATAATATGTGTTTTCCTTCCAATGTCCCAGTTTATGTTGCTATGTGACGATGAGAAAACTTACATCTCAGGTTGAGAAGACGGTAATACGGCGTGGCGGATGTCTTCCTGCTTGCCACACGTACAACCTAAAACCCATGGCCGTGAGGCTGGGATGCTGTTGGTAGGCGTGCTGTCGCGCCAAGTACAGACAGACACATTACATTTACTACAAGTACTTGAGTAAAGTTTTAAACGCAAATTAATTGAAAATGTCTTTCTTTGAAACGAAAAATATGTCAAAATTATTGTAAGTTCTCGGGGTCTGCTCTCTTAGATCCGATTTACTCGCATCATTCTGACTAACAATTCCGGAGTTTTAGCGAACGTGCGGTTACTCAGTGTCGCTTCTGGCGTTTCAGGTTATGTGAAATCTGATCGAGATCTCGCCGAAACAAGAACAACAAAGAAAAAGGAAAAAAACAAAACAAACAAACCTTCCTCTATTACGTGAAACAGAGTATTAGAAGATATCCACCTTACGCATCGCGGTAAATGCAATTGAATACGTAAGATTATATCAGTCAAAATTTCTAATTGAAATAAAGGGTTTAAAATATAGGTAATAAAGAATTAATTTCCTCTTTCTCTTTCCCTCATCACGTATGATTCGCAACATATGCACTAATGTGTCGGAGCACAGCGCAAGGTCGTGGCTGGATACTCAGAGCAACGTAAACCATGTATCCATGATGTCGAAAAGTCTATTGACGGCAATATGTGCCACTGTCCGTCGTTCTGTTGTCTCAGCGTTAGTGCCTAAACCGTCCACATTATTTTCCCAAAAATTCAAATTTCCCGATCGATTTATAGCAACTCGAGGCCCTCTGAAATTGAAACGTTTTTAAAAATTTTTGTGTGTATTTTACATCAAGTCTCAAAAATATTATCAAATATATTTTAAAAAAACAGTTTTAAAATTTTAGATGAAAATTTGTCATCTTGAATAGCGAAAAGAACGCTCAAGAGAATGGCACAAGTCTCATTTTCGTTCAGAACTCTTAATTTTAGAAAATTACAACTTTAGGACTAGGTTTCTTTTCAACTGATCGCTGGAAAAATTCAATTCAATGTATTAGTATAAAGGCGTTTTGAAAAAAACATATAAAACTAATGAAATGCTTTGAAATGATATCTTCGTGCTCCCTTTTGTACATAGTTTTTTTTTTATTTGCGTAAAATAACCTCTGATCTCACGCCCATTTTCAAAAATAAATTGTACACCTACACAATTTCTATTCTTTGATGGATTCTAGGATCCTAATCGCTTTACCTAAAGTTCAGGGGCGTGCGGTGATTACTTTGTATCCCCCAGCTGCTAGCGATCAACCAGCTTCCTCATCTCCTTCAATGTACAAAATAGTCACGCAACAGGAGATTCTTTACCACAACTGTGAAACAGAAGATGTTTTGAAAATAAAGAATTCCAACCTGAAATTTATCACTCCCACAGAAAATGAATTTTCATGAAAGAAAAGTAAATAGTAACTTACATAAAAAATGAAATCTGATTTCTGCAAATGTTATGGTAATCAATGGAAACTAAACTCCCATCTTCTTTCATGACTAGCAAAATACTGAATAGAGTTTTTCGAAAAATGAATGTGTGTTCCATATATCCTCAATCAGTGATTATTCAATAGGCTAAAGTGGATATTCTTTTTTCACTACTTCTGTTTCGACCATAGGTTTTTATTCTTTTTACATTACGCACAGTCCTGCCAGGCACACTGACTCCTTAAGGGTACACAATGCTATTCGGAAATTCGGAGAATCTAGTCTTCTGATCACGTGTATCAGAACAACCTTCCTCATAACTAATAAAATCTATAGGGAACATTCTGGTTCACTCTCTTAACAGCGAGAGTCATATGCCCAATAATCATTATATAAATTATAAACTTCTCGACAAACGCTACGTTAATTTATATTGACAAAACATGCCATTTTGATAATTATATAATAAGTGACATAAATGACATAATGAAATAATGATGAATTGATGTAGCACTGGCTTACGAGTAAATGCGAGATGCTGTTTTTGCTCTCGTTTGCGCTCTGGCGGGGAGTACTGCGATCACGAGGCTGGCCAGGACTCACTTTGAAGCAAGGGAGGGGGAGTAACGTCATCTATCCCTAGCTAGCTGGGTTCAGCACATTATCTGCGATGCCTTCTCCCCGATCGCCGCCCGCCGCTGGCCCAACGAAGGAGATGCAGCTCCCAGTCCCAGCAGAGGTAATACAGCTGGGGTTGCGCAGTGGACCGGCGCAAAGATCGCAGTAGAATACACAGTGGGTGCAATATTTTTGATCAAGTGACATACGGTTCATCGTAGTTTTAATTCTCAATATTCATTAAATTCTCTTTCTTGCTTACTCCAGCAGTACTGGGGTTGCTAGGATTGAATGCACGCAGCTGCTAAAGTTATTAATTCATTGCTCTCTACGTTCTTCCAATTCAAAGACACGTAGGTATTTGCCTTCCAAAATTTCAAATATTCGAACAATTTCATGCTCACTACAAAACGTTTTATGGAAAGAAATTACCTTTTAAAATTGCACCTCATTTTGATTTATTATCGTGGAAAAAGAAAAGAAAAGAAACATAGAAACTTCTTGTGACGTGTATGGGAGAAGTATAGTCTATGCTCGTTTCCTTGAGCTCCAGAATCCCTTTCCCACCATTTTACTATACATAGATGAATGGTGACTTATTTCCATCAATAAGGAACCTACAAATTTTATTTTATAATATTACTAACGACATATCAACCCTGCCAGTTCTTCTACCACAACTAGAGATCATCAAAACGTGTGGATACTGAAACTACATTTTTTACTTAGTTACACTAAATTTATTATTTACTTCATCACCAAACTTTGATTTTATTATTAGTTTAACAATTATACCGGAGGAGTCACGTAACTTTAGCACTTCCTACAGTATTCGAACGGTTGAAGATGCTGCAAAGTAATATTCACGGATGTGCATGAGGGAATGCGGCTAATTGATACATGTATTCATTTCTATTTTATCACTTGTATTCTACGAGATTTTGAGGGAACTAGTTTTTTTAATGGAACTTTACATATTTTTTAGCGTATCATGACGAGCGTAAAAAGAAGAAGCCAACAATATACATGTTGTTAGATTGAGATAGGCATTTATTGAGTAATTTTGACTCTTTTGTGCTCAGCTTTCGTTGCCCGAACGCGCCTTAGCAGGGCGAGCGCCGCGTGACCTTGTGTGGCGGACCCTTATCCGTTCAAAATATCCGTTAAACACCAGTGGCAAAAACTAAAAATTAATACAAAATGCTTATCTAACATCTGACAATATGTATATGAATGGTTTCGCATTTTTACGCTCGTCATTATGAACAAAAAAGGTATAGTAGTTAAAAAAGGTATAGAAATGGATACATGAATCAATTACCGTCATTCTCTCATGCACTTTCAGAAAAACTGTCTTGCAGTAACTTCAATCGTTCAAACACTGCAAGAGTTCTTAATGTTTCGTGATACATCCTGTACATAAATGCGAGTAATATGTGCAAGTGTTTGTTTAATTTATAGCTTTTTAGATATTGACGAAGATAGTATGAATTAAACATGAATTATTATATCTTTATTATATTTTCTTCACGAGGAGAAATAATGAATATTTGTCAATAGAAATTGGTAAGTTACAAATAGCAAAACAATAAAATGTATCGGCAAAAGGAAAATAACTCCTCCAATAATATTTCACTGTTATTCAAATAAACATATCAATATTTTAAATAAGGAGGAATAAAGCACATTTCTCTAGGTAGTATATATTTGGAAATCTGAAGGGTACAAATACGAGTATGCTATCAGGAATGTAATCATTACAATTTTGGGATTTAAGTCAGTGAATCGATACTCGTAGAAGCTGGTGATAAGTTTACAATTACGATTACAAACTTTTAGAATTAGGTGATTGTGTTGACGTTAGTTAAACGGTGTAAATCAGAGCGCCTTGACCTTGAACGTAATTCGGCTTGTTATCATGATGGTTTCCAGAACCATTCATTCACCTGTCCAATTTGCATCCTGTTTTCCATGAGATAATCACGGCGTAGGGAAGTGTGAGTATTTTAATTTGATACGAAAACATAAGAAATTTGGAACACTAATTTAACACTATTATAACACTATAATATTTAACAATGAGTAACGAAATAATTTTGAAAGAAGTTTCTTAAGAAAATAGTACATTTGAAAAGAATCGCGGTGCCTACGATGGTACAGGAGATTGGAGGAAAGTAGATATATGTACTACATAAACACTAAGGCTGCGGGTTCGAGTCCCACAGCAGAATTGAGGATTTTTTTTTTTTTACATTTTATTAGGAGGCTGGCTTCATTACTCCAGCCACAGCCATAAATCACTTATCACTTTTCATCATTAATTGTCACCCACTTTTACCTTACCATACTTCATGGAGTGGGAGGTAAAGGAAACCATCAATGCGATCACTTGACCAGAAAAAGGAAGGGCAAAAACGTATAAACCTAGTTCCTTGCCTTCTCTCGCATGATCATGAGCAGGGAATTCTGGTGATACGGCATTTTTTCGTTCCAGGATTCTTGACGTAGCTAAGTGTAAATGAATATTTAAAATGACATATAGGTGATAAAAATGTACAATAATTGGGTCATTTTTTTTTGCCATTTTTCAAGTTTAAGGTCAGTGCTTTTTATCTTTTTGTAACGTTTGTCGTTTTACGCTTTTTGTTACCTTTGTGTGTTTTGTTACTGAATATTTCATGAATGTACTACAAAGACATACTAAAACTCTGATTTTCGAACTCTCAAAATTACACGGATTTTCGGTAAGTTCTTGGAGCTTGCAAAACTGATGGATGGAAGATCGCAGCTACGATTGAAATTTCTTCTTGTAAAAAAGCTTTTATATTCAATTTAATTCTATATAAATAAATTTTATTTAAAACTATAAAATTCATTGAATAAGTAAACATATTCATATACATTTTGAGAACTTTAAAAAATTTGGTAATTTTTCCTTTCTAAAATGATCTATAAAATTATCTCATATTATTGGTCATTTTTAAATGAGTTTTAGGTCTACAGAATACAAGGGCTCATTGGCACTGATAATCATGAATAGCACTGTATATTTATCAACGAATTTGCTTTCAAAATCTACGATACCCGACTGTTCAATCTAAAGAAGGCTTTATAATTTGACCCAGCTTGAGAAAACGATAGTGTGTTCTGTCATGTATAATGAGGGGGTAGAGTATTTGAGGAATGTATTCGGAGGGTATGACGTCCAAAAATACACTCTTATTTTTTGGGCAGCATTTAACATTTGAAAATCGTTCAAAATAGATGGTTGAAAAGGAAATGGGTCATTTACATTGCAAAATATCTTTCAATATGATTACAGAATAAATCTCAAGTATCAATAACTATTAACAGTAGAAATAATCTCATTAAATTCTAACACGTGAGATAGAACGGCTAATTTCGGGTAGACTTGCGGATATTAAAAGGCAAGAGATCCTAGCAGCAACGGCCGAAAAACGTTCGCTAGTTGCGCAAATTCACGCGAGTCCGTTATGGGGTTGCGAACGTTACGTAAACACACTGCGAAAGGACGCAAGAGGGGGATATGCTTGGTTCAGGGTCGGGGGGTGGATGCAACGTAGATTAAAGGACTCTAATGGTAATGGCATCTGTGTGCTTTGCGGTGATAGGGAAGACTGGATCCACATCCTTTTAATTTGCAATGCGACCGAAACTTGGAGAGGAAAATGGATGGGAATGGGAAATTACTACTTCCAACATAGGAACGTAACGCTCGCCCAAAACATTCTTGGTGATAAAAGATCTAACTTCATGAAAGAATTAGGAACATTTCTAGGAAAGGTTCGGACCATTAGAGAAACTGAAATTAGGGAGTGGGAAAACAGCACTGGTTAGTACGAGCAGAGCCTAGACTGGAGAGAAATAAATAATAAATCAATAAACTAACAATAATTAAGTTAGTCAGTAAGTTATGTTAGGTTAGTAAACAGTAAAAAAAAAGTTATAAGTTGTAGTCAATTGCTAAGTATAAGTAGATAAATAAGTCAATAAAAATAAATAAATTAACTTAAAATAATTAAAATAAGTTAAATAAATTAAAATTAAATTAATTAAAAGAAGTTAAATAAATTTAATTTAAATTATTTAAAATAAGTTAAATAAATTAAAATTAAATTATATTAAAATAAAATAAAAGGAAACGGTTAAAATAAAACACATTAGGAGGCGAAGGGAAGTAGGACTCGGAAATGTTAGGGCAGAGGCGTTGGTGCGGACGATTTTCTGTGGTGCTGTTTGTTTTCAGGTGCGGAGGAAGCCAAACACTGGAAGGAGAATGCCTGACGCCCGCGCCAAATAAATAAATCGTTTAAAAACCGGATAGATTAGCATGTACTCGGCTTCTGACGGCAGGTTTTTCCCCCTTCAGGGGTTTTTTCCTCAGCCGTACCTTATGGTCTCTTTTCCGCGGCTTTGATGCGAAGGAGAGACCATTTGGGGTGAATACCAGAATTCGAAAGGTTAGAACGCTGTAGAATGTAGGTATTGTAATGGCTTAAAGGCCTTCGGCCTATCCACATTGCATCAGGATTTTTACTTTGCCTGTAATAATTACCTATTAAATAAAAAAAAAATTAAATTCTAAAAAAAATCGCATTTTTAAAACGAAGATGGAGCATTTTATAGCACTATAAAAATTAAGATTTCCCATTTTGTAGCATGTATTGAGAAAACTATTATTAAAAGTTACTCTCCGAGATAAAAGAAAATTTTGATGCTTTTTACATTTTCCCAATAAAATTAGGAAATAAGGGAAACAAATTTTATATTACTTCACTTGTAAACTTGCGCAAAAATAAAAGCGTAAGAAGTAACACGTGCGCCGTTGGCCCCACTCTTCTTCCCGTACAGGGATCAGTGGGAGCTGAGACATCTTGTGATTACCCTGAGCGCCCAGGCTTTCAGGATCAGTTCTTTAAAATTGTTCTTATTATTTTTTTCCTTTCTCACTTTTTTGTCACTTAAATATTAATTATAAATATATAATATATATTTATTAACACTGCCGCACTCCAATTGCAAGTTTTGGAAAATGGATTTGTTGTTGTCGGTGTCGCATCCCTAATTAGAAAAGGAACACGAAGAAAACTATAAAATGCAATTTCGGAATGATATCCCAGATTCATGACAACTTCCCACTTTCATGACACACACGATTTCGCAGTTTATTGCAGATTAGAAACATTGGGAACAATGCAACAGCAACCGTCAAACAAATACTAACTTTTTCAGCATTTGTAACATTTCGCATTTCTAGCAATTGATAAAATCTATCATCACAATCAATAACTCATTCAGAGAGATTCAAAAGTCTTACTGCATATCTGAAAATTATAATGAGTTTAACACAAACGTCATGTATGTAGCATGACATGTATATGTAAAATATAAGCATGCGAATCTGGATCCAGAGTTTTGCAGCCCACTTCATGTGAGATTGCTATAAATTCACCAAAGTACAGCGATCATCCTCAGAGTATAAATATTTTCTCATAATATTTACTTTGGGAACTCATCCATTAAATGTTCGTTTCGGAATCTCATCACGAATGCATCGCACAGATTCATGATAAATCACAGTCACCAAGGTACAGCGATCATCTTTGGAACTCAGGGACTGATGCCACAAAATTAAGACGTTCGATGTAAATGTTAACAACATAAGTAAAGCATATAAATTTATTTAAAACCTAAAGACGTATGATTTTCCAATTAATTTCAGGTGCAACTAAAAATACTGCAAACAATATTACTATGGGATACCCAAGAACATATGTGACTCATTAAGTTATTAAACTGTAAACAGCAAGTTTCTTATTACAGAAACGCAAAGAAAAAAAGTATTCTGTTGTTAACAAAATTCTAAGATAAAAATCTAATATGCATATATTAAATAGGAAATGTGGAGTTTGATGCTTTGAATGTAATATGAGATTGTAATTTCCACCAGTAATCAGCGGTTTACATCGGAATAATTACTTCAATTACTTACTGACATTTTCACTATATTTCCAACAATGCAGGTGATTTTTCGTTAGAACATTATTTTGATGAATTGATTATTAAGAGGAGAGAAACTTCGGTATTATGTGTATTATGCTTCAGTATTATTCAGTATTATGTGTCAGAATGCAGAAGATACATTTTCACCCCAACTATATCTGAGCATACGATTCGAACATGATGAGTAGAGAACCGCTTATCAAGTGGACGATTACAAAAGAAGATTCTCTTGTTGATTGTAACCACGGCGCACAAAATCATGCTAGAGGCTCTCGAATTTCACTACCTCACCGCAAGAATTCCCAATCACGGTATTCGAAGATAAGATGTATATATAATGTGATCTCGACGCTCCAAGCAACCAGAACACAATTCGCAGCTCTTGTAGCAGCTTCGTTCGATTCTCTTTCTACTGAACAGTCACGCATTCGAGTTTAACTTAACGTTCAACAGTTCCGCGTATATGATCATAACTTTCAGACGCAAACAACCATCACGAACAGTAATTGCCAATTACCATCGCAAGTTACACTCGCAAATTAAAATCTCTGTCGCAACAGTTTTTGGAAAACCCAGCATCGTCATGAGTCGTGCTCTGAGAACTGCTCGTCTGGCCACTCAATCCACTGGCAACTTCAAGAATCTTCTAGAAGGCGCTCTATCCTGCCCGGTATGTTTCTAATAAATACTCATTCATTCAGACATTATGACTCTTTAAGTCTCTTACTGATAGTAGTAATCAAAAGGTTCTGTATTTAGTCTCGTGGCAATTTCATCATGAATGTTGTAATAACTTCATAAATATTAGAATTTAATTATTTACATGATTGAAAATTGTACAATTGCGGCCTTAATTTTGCGCTGTTTGGGGACAGGAACAAAAGTGAAAGTTAAAATGTCTTCAATTTCACACCAAAGCGATCAGTGGGTACTAGTATGGTACAGGATATAAAAATGAAATTCATGGAACCTGAACCATAACTTAAAAAAAATTGAGCAACGAATATCTGCGATTGACTCTTATGAAATAGAAGATTCATGATTTAACGTTTATATTTTCATGTGATGTTGCACCAAAATCTCTCGGAGAAAATAATTTCATTATCTTATTTTTGGTGCTTCACTGGTTTTGAAGAAAGTGATTCATTTTTTCTCGTGAAATATAACATAAGGGAATGAAAGGGATCTAAACGTGAAATGCCTATGTATGTAAAGATGTAGACCATTGATTATGAAAATTGTGGCATTGACGAATTGTTTTGTGCCCCGCAGAAGCGCTTCATCAGGACCACGCAACCGCTGCTGGAAGGGCCGGTGGTGCAGGCCCGTCTCCCATCGTCCCTCCAGTCGGGCCCGCTGCGTCCTGTGGTCTCCGACAACACGGTCGCCCAGCTACACGAAGCCGAAGTGGCGCGTTTGGTGTCGCTGCTGAACCTAAGCAGCGGCGGCGGTGGCGGCGGCGGTGGCGGCGGCGGCGGCGGCGGCGGCAGTGGCATCGGCGGCGGGGGCGTGGGCGTGGGCGTCGCTGCGTCGCAGGGCGCGAGGGCGGCGCATTGAGTGCCGCGACGCGCACCTGTGCAGTGCTGTGTGTCGGAAAGGAACAAGAGGACACGTGACACGAAAGTCGTGTCGCGAGCCGCTGCTTCAGATGCCGTCACGCGGCGCCGGCGGAGCGGAGTGGACCCCGCTCCGCCGGGCCGCGCTCTCCCGCTGAGCGCGGGAGCGGGGCTGGTCTATCCATGACGCTACGCCGGCCGATGACGCCGCATCCACCAGCCCGCTCCGGCGGGGATGCGAGGAGACTTGGGGACCAAAGGGGTTAATGGGTCACGGAGAATCACCGGATCTTGTGCTCCCGTGTCCGGTGTGGGTTATTATATCCATTTCATTCCAAATCTCTTAGTCTTTGGGCGATTATTGGGTGTATTATGTTGTATTTTGTTTGATGAAATAAAATACATTGTTTATGTATAAAATGAGTTTTTCCTCTTTCATATTTCCTACCATAGAGATTCCTGTTCCTTGTCTATGCCGCCGCTCCTGTGGGGATGCAAAAAAAGTAGAGGACCAAAGGGTGCAATGGGGTCATGGATATTCGCAGTATCTTGTACTCTCGTGTCCGGTGTGGGTTATTACATTCACTTCAATCCAATTCTGTAGTCTTTAGGCGAAAAAGCGGTGTATTATGTTGTATTTTAATTAATAAAATTAAAACATCTTCATTGATAAAATATATTTTCCCCCTCTTTTATATGTCCTTCCTATCGGAGTCCTCTTCAACTAGGGGCGGATTTTGATGACCTAAAACGTCGGCGAAAATCATCAATATATTGGTCGTAAAATGTTTTAAAAGTGACCTAAAATGAAAGAAAAATGACCTAAAAATGTGATCAAAACCAGTTCAGAGGAACAACTTAAACTGTTGGATACGTTACTGATATAATCGAGGATTCTTCTGTTCATTCAAGTGAATTTTGCTCCCAAACTTTAGGTTTGAACTGTTCTTTACGGGAAAATCTCTGTATATACTTATCCCGAAATCAGCTGAACCGCCAATGACGCTGACAGGCCTCACAGAAACCTTAGATTACGTACTTACAATGGCTGACATTTCAACTTGAATTTCAAATTGAATGCTTAGATTTCATTCCCCAAGACAATTTACTTGGGACAGCAAAAGTTGTTTGTTCATAATTCTCTAATGTAATTTATGGGTATTTGATTATTTTTTCAAATGAAAAGTATTTGAAAATTTCCATCTCTAAAATGAAAACCATGGCATAATTGCTCTATGTAGTGCGTCTGCATAATTTTCGCATTTACTCGCATAATTTTCACACATGATTTTGGAGTTTTAGCGAAAGCAGGGGTGCTCCGTGTCCCTTCTGGTGTTCCAGGTTTTTTGCTTTCTCCCGATTTGATTTGGAATGTTGAAGAAAATTCTATTAATATTACTGACACTCTCGACATTATTATTCACCGTCAAACGGCTGTTCCAATGACCAATGATAGGCTCCCGCAACGCCATCAACAAATTAGAGAAAACCCTTCCGTCCATTAGTATAAATGGCTCCCCTCTACCCTGGTGTAACGACGTAAAGAACCTAGGAATGCATTTAGACAGCACTCTCAGCTGGAGTACGCATGTAAGTAAGATTTGTCAAAAAGTCTTCAAAGACCTCCACTACCTAAAACGTTTACGAGAACTACTTCCTATAAACACACGTATGAACCTGATTACTTCACTAATTATGCCCCATTTTGATTACTGTGATTTCTTGCTCACTGACTTAAAAACCAAGCAACAACGGAAGTTGCAAACAGCGCAAAACGCATGCATTCGTTTCATATTCGATCTTCGTAAGTACGATCACGTATCTGCGTACTACAGACAGACAAAAATTAGCTCCATTGAAAAAAAAAGAACATTGCATAGCCTCTTGCTTCTCCATAAAATCTTGTACAACGGCCTTCAAACACACATGTCTAAGAACTTCAAAATGCTAACACTAGAGCGATCGCTTTCGGCATTATTGCTGTGCGTACCTCGACACAACACTGTATCATACAGTAAATCTTACACTGTCACAGTAATTCGAAACTGGAACTCACTACCTACACATCTTAAGAGAATTAGCAACTTTAGAAAATTCAAAACTCAACTTGGTGTCTGGATAAAAAACAATGAAATGTAGTTTACACACGCTCTCTCTTCTATCCGCAATTTTATCTTAATTACTTTCTGAAACAATGACCATGATCCCTTTATTACATATCATCCTCCATGCTAGATCGTATTTTCTGTTTTTTTAAGTCATATTTTCGAAAGTACTTCTTCCCACTCCATTCCTCCTGGCCATCTTCCTCCTTTCCTACTTCAGGATACAGTAAAAGCTAATCCTATTACTGCTGATACAATGTTTAAAATTAGAGAAATTACATAGCTATATCTAAAATACAACTTTGTTACAATAATGTAATAGATTTCTAAATGTAAAATAAGAAAATATTATGCAAAACTACAGCTTACAAATGTTTATGAAATTATGATGTTTGTCACTTTTATTATTATTTATATATTTTATTACTATTATTGTTACAAAGAAAATCAGTAGTCACACTATTATTTCATTGACACTTCCTGTATTTGATACTGTAAGATATCCTTTTCTAAGAGCCTTTTCCTAATGATTAATGTAGTATTTTCCCTTATTGTTGATTGAGATTATGCATTGTATATGTCATCAAGTACTACCTGTTATTATGTAATTGTAAAATTGTATGTACTATATTTTCTCTTCTGATCCCCCTTTTCATTATCATTTCTTTATTATCTCCTCTTGTCCACCTCCATTTTCTTCTCTTCCCCTTTTCTTTTGTTTTTCACTCTCAGCCCTGATATTTCTTCCTCTCAATATTTCGGCCTTAAGCCGCCAATCTGATTGAGGTTTTTTCTGGGTTTACTCAATCGCTTAAGGCGTATGCCGGGATGGTCCCTAGTATTGCATCCCAGACGTAAATGTAAAATAACCCCCCCTTTTTGTTTTTGTTGATTGTTCACAGTTGAGGCTGTCGGGTAATGACAACTGACATTTCTGGCGAATTTTGAATTATTGATTCTAAGTGGAATAAGTGGGAGCTATCTTATTATACACTTTTTAAGAATGTTCCTTACATCATGTCTTTCCATTTTGCAAAATTTCAAGAATAAACAAAAAATGACAATAAATTCATTTGGCTCATACTGATAAATTAATGTAGTTGGTAGTCACAAATTGATTTTTTTCTTCTTCTGCGACACGTCAGGTAATATTAATTACATCCGAATCATTAAAAGTCAGTTAATATTAATTACATCCGAACGCCTCAACTGTAATTTTTAAAATTGTAAATTAATTAAAGTGGTTGGGCGGAAGAGCAGGCCTTAAGGCCTGAGCCTCGCCACAAATAAAGACAATTTTATTATTATTATTATTTATTATTATTATTATTATTATTATTATTATTATTATAATGACCCGAAAACATTATATACGCCCTTTTTTCAAGTAGATTCAAGCGTTTCTATTACAACGTTTTAAATGGGTTTCTTTCCGACTCAATAATTTATGTGGTCAAGAACTTGAAAAAACAAAAACGTTGCTCTAGTTACGCAAAATATTTTGAAAAGATATCCACCTTACGCATCACGGCAAAAGCAATAGAATACGTATGATTATCTATCAAAATATCTAAATCAAATGAATGGTTTTAAAGTATAGGAAATAAATAATTTCCTCTCTCTCTTTGCCCCATCTCCTATGATTTGCAACATATGCACTACCGGGTTGGAGCATAGCGCGGGCAAGGACGTGGCGGGTTATTCAAAGCAACGTAATCTTTCATAAGAGTAATCGGGTAGGCGTGTGCGCGCCGTCACTGTCGGGTAGACCTCTTCCGATCCACCATTCGAGGCAAGTGAGCTGTTCCACTAATTTATCATTCCAGTACGTTCCATAAGAAGTCTCGAAATAGTTTTACTTCTTCACCCCTTGTAAAAAGAGGAAGTTTTTCGGCGGCGGCGATGGTGTAGCGGTTAGCGTATCGGAGTGCTATACCCAAGTTTGCGGGTTCGAAGCCGTGGATTTTTAAGGGCGAAAAAATCCTTCGTACGCCTTCCTTCGGAGGAGAAGTAAAGCCGGCGGTCCCATGTTAGTACATTTACTGCATGTAAAAGATCCTCAAGCCTAAATGATGCCTCTCAGCTAAATTCAAATCGCCTGTTTCGTCGCCCAAGTAATACTTTTTTCTCCCATGATTGGTGAAAGGAATGTAACGAAATTTGCGTGGTCAGACGGAAGAGCAGGCCTCATGGCCTGAGTCTCGCCACGTAAAAATAAGGCAAATTCAATTCAATTCAAAGTATTGTAATTGCCGCATGAAAATGAATTTTCGACAGAAAAACTGTTATTACCGAGTCCTGGCATTGAAAACATGGATAATCTTGTTCCTCTGAAGACTAGATTACTTCCTCAAATACCTTTTGCAGTCAGAATTCGTGTTTTGTGGGTCTTGGATATAGAAAAAACGTTTGACGGCCAAACGCCTCGCCGTCCGTCTGTCCTCTGTGGTCAGAGCTATCGCCCAAACCTTTCAGTTGATTGTCTTTAAAAATTATATTCCTCAATCAATTGAAATGAATTCGTGGCCGTATGAATTTAAAGTAGATATTTTTGGGTACCTTTACATGAAGCCTCATCAACATATTCAAAATTTTCTCAAAACTTGCTCAAAATTAACCTTTTTTTCGAATGGCGTAAAGGACACTTAAGAGAATGGTGTAGGTTTAATTTTCCCTTATACCACTGATACATAGATAATTGAAAGATTTCATTTTTTCGATGTCTTCCTCCAACTGCAATATTGAAGATGAAATCTGCCGTGTAAATATGGGGCTAGTGCAGTTTCTGGTAAACTTTGTATTTTCGAAAATTGTAAAAATTCAACATTGCAAATGTACAATATCGAAGGTAGAAATTGTTCTCTTAAATAAAATCTATTCTAAAAAAGCAGATCTTTAGAAAAGGTTGGGTACAATGTTTTGATAAAACGAGTAATTTTCACAGAACTTTTGCTTCAATTTAATGGAAATGATCAAAAAAAATTTTAAGAACAAGTTTTTTTCACAAGAAGGACAAGGGATGTTTAAAAAATGGCGCAAATTCAATTTTGTTAAACTCCCTGAATTTTTCAAAATTGCAAACTTAGAAATGTTGTGAAAACGTATGTGCTGTTGTCACACCACTAGTTTTATTTGCAGCTTTAAACCACCCTACAGAGGTGAGCAATAGACTATTTGATTCCTCTCGGCAAGAAAAACTGAATGACAATGATTGGGTCATTAGTCCCGTAAGTGAAGTGCATATTTTTATCTTCGAGAGGTGGCGGTGATCTTCCTCCACTGGATGGCGAGATCCGGCGCCGACCTACCGTTGACTGGCGGGGTTTTCCCCATCCAGGGATATCCCACCGGCGGGGCATCGCCCCCCCCCCCAAATGCCTCCTCGAAGTCATGGATCAAATTACAGAAAATATCTTTACAGAAAGATTGAAAAATATCTCTATGCAACATCAAAAACAAAACTAATTTGATTGGTTAATTAATTGAGTGCGAGGAGAAAATCTGTTTCTGTTTCAGAAACTTTCTATCATCATGATATGGAAACATATATCGTTTGGAGCGTATGTTTTAGAAGACACTAGACAATAGACATAGTTTCAAGCAACTTCATGAGATTTGCACACGATAGCTGAAATAAATAATAATTAATTTATTTACAATAAAAATTATAAGTATATAATTTGCAAGATTATTATTATTATTATTATTATTATTATTATTATTATTATTATTTTACATAACCCTTAGACATAATAATGGACAGAATTCCCCATTTTCCCATTCCCCTGCTACCTCGTTTGTGCTATGTTACTATTTTCTTGGCAATGCAAAAAAATAAAAGCTGCAGTTTGTTTGTGGGAATTCTGATGTGGTGATGTTGATGTTCTTATGAGAAGAAATAAAAGAGGTCATCTTCGTCAACATATTATTTTTATTAAGATAGCCGGCTTTCGACGGCTTTGCCTTCATCGTCAGTCTACAAGGTACAGACAAGTCTACAAGGTACAGTCTACAAGGTACAGGTTCTTCTCTGCAGTTTGTTTACCGATACAATCGGGTTTTCCGTAATTCGGGGCAAAAGTGTCTAGTTTTCAAATGTTACTAACTTCACTTGTAACTTTTGTAACTTTTTTTCATCATTCAACTATTTACTGTTTTTGTTGGGGAGAGATTCTGAGAGAGCTCATGAAAATGTGCGCAGATAGATGGCACTTTTCCCCATACGTCACATAGAGTTTTTACTGTTCTTTGAATAAATAAATCGAACTCAAATAAAATCTTACTCTCATCGCCCTCAGTCGTATACGTAGGACCGATTAGGGACAAAGGGCTACCTCGACAAAAAGAAATGGAAATCGAATATCATGGTTGTGGGTAACATCAGTTGTCGCTCGAAGGGGCAACATTGTTTCATTTTGTTAATCTTAAGCTTCTTTAAAAAATTCACTTACTGGAAATCAGACAAAAATTATGAAAAAACCTTAGCATCCAAGGGTTGCTTTATTTTTTAACATTATTTTCTATGGTGACTACATAACCCATTAATTCCTTTCGTACATCAATGTCACAACGCCCTGATACATCATTTTCGGCTGTATTAACACATCTTCCTCCAAAGATCAAACTAAGAATGTTTACTTAGAAAAAAAATGTATACGTCTGAAGAATTATCAGAGAAGATGTACGTTTCGGATAAAAATAGAACGTTAGTCCTATCTTAGCGAGAAATTCGGTTCTCCGAGTTGCATGATACCCCGCGTGTGTACAGCAAATCGTACCATAATTTGACGCACGTAGACATTGCCTGACGTCAATTTTTGGAGTGCTTGGGTGTGAATCGTTGATAAATGATATCATTTTATTTGTAAGTAAATGTTCTGACGTTTTATGTTCTGCGTTGAACAGGAAAACATTGAAATCATATACATATGTTTTGGAATATTGAATATAAGAATCCTTATTGTATATCCAGAAATTCTATTCCTTCTATGCAGTCTATTGGCAATTGTAGCTGCCAGTAATTCGATGAGTGCCTGGTTGGATTTGTTTTTGAACCATTCTGAGGCACATTGATAACGAAAAGAATACTTTTCTTAAAGGGTTCCTGAGTAAGAAGACATTAATTCTTTTCCAAAATTTTAAAAGCTGGTACTTAAAAAAATGCTTTCTGAGACAAACGCTTTAAAAATTCTGTACAAATCAGACCGAGACACATTTAAATATAAATTAAATAAATATTTCTTTAGAGATTTTAAGATACGTTTTCTCAGAAACCATGTAAAGAGTTAGTACACTTGCTAAAATCACATAACAGATCGCAAACTTCTTTGTAAGACCCGTTGGCAGAAGACCCGTTCCATTTTCGTACCAATGTGCATGTTTGAAACTTTAAAGAGAGGTTAGAATACCTAAAAATAATATGCTAAACACGTAAAGTAAGTTTTTAATGCAATGTAAGTAAATAAGTCTTTTTTAACGCATGAAGAGATACCTCACCCACAAATTCTACCTTCCTAACATTGCCCGGTATAAGTAAGTTGTTAATTGTACAATTTTCACATTAAATATAGGTACTTGATAGAAATAATAAAGAAGCTCTTATATTAATTTAAATTTAATTAATTATGAAGAGTATTATATTCTTCAAATTATTGATGGGTTTATATGTATTTTTAATTGACACTTGTAAGTTTTCAGTGAACGAAAATTGGAGTTTAAGAAGACTAGACAGTCGATTATAAAATACAAACGCCACACATATGATGTGTGTTTACAAAGATTATGACGGTTTGATTTTGGTTACATAAGACCTGCGTCATAAACGGAACGTTGTGTAAGAAATTGTTCGTAACGTTCATCACAATAAGCTCAGACAATGACAGCAATACACTACAACTTGTAAATATTTTATCCTCAACTTCTCCATTTCCTTTACATTTTAATTTTAAAAAATGGATCTATGCTGGTTTCTTTAAATTTCCTGTTCACTGGTCAGTGGTATGCAATGTGATTACGCAATCAAGTAATAAAATGGTCAATACATTTTTTTGGATTGAATGAGTATCGCGCATTAAGTAACACTTACGGAACTAATCAGAAAAGTAATTGACGCGCCCGTAAACGCTAAGTACTCACGTCACTTCTTTCTTGTTCTTTACGTGGAAAAATTGCAAGAAAAAATCTTGAGCGGTTTTTGAGAATTTTTTTTTACTTTCTCGCCATTACTTGTAACAAGAGCAAGTATTGTAATGGTTTCCCAGAAAACTGCGAATTTTCGGCAGAAAAACTCTTATTACCGGGCACTAACAACGAAGAAGTTGATAAATATTGTTTCTATGTATTTTAGTAGATTACTTCCTGTAACATGTGGTGTCTTTAGAATCCAGGTTTTGTAGGTTCATGATACCGAAATATCGATCTACACGGCAAAACACGTGTCCATCTGTTTATGGTCAACGCTAGCGCATAATCCATTCAAGTGATTTTCTCAAAATTGATAACTCCCGGATTGATGTTAAAGAAATTGGGGCCTTCTGAATCCGATACGGATATTTCGATTTTTGTAGGTTCTTTATATGAAGCCTCAACATGATTTACAAAATTTTCTCAAAAACGGCTTCAAATAATTTGATTAAATATTGTCCTCGGATAGCATAAAGTACGCTTCAGGGATCGCAGCAGGTCTCATTTTCATTAAAATCACTGAGTTTTTGAAAATTCCGAAAGTTCAATTTTTCACCAGCTCTAAAACAGGTCATATACAATTTTTGAAAAACACGAGTGTTTTTCAAGTAATTTCAGGTTGAAAGTAATTCAAATGATAAAAAGAACGTTTTGTCAAACACCGCTCCAAATTTCTTCTTTAACTTTTTTCCACGAATAAAACAAGGGACGCTTAGAAGAATGATGGAAGTCTCATTTTCATTGATCTCTCTGAATTATCGAAAATTGCGTATTGGAAATACTGGGTAGAAACATATGTTTAAGCATCGGCCCGAGTTGATATGCTTGAGAAGCTGATTGGTACACCAAGCGGACACGTATGAGTTAACTCAAGAGGACAGGAGTTCGTGTCTTGATGCGAACATTTTGCAAGTTCATGTAGTGTAATATTGCGTCACAGGTACAAATAATGGGAGAAAGTATGTGCTGTTGTAATAGCGCAAGTTAACGTTTGAGGTCCAGTTCCATTCGTTTCTACTTTCTCGCTTATCACCTACGTAGTATAAAGTTAGTGCTGCAGCGGAAAACGTTGAATTCTTGGCAGAAAAAATCGTGTTTGTGAATTTTCGAAAGTACAGTTTTCACCGATAATGGGACCTGCGACACTTGCATAAACATCTTTTGCTCTAATTGAGATTATAAAAAAGAAATAGTTGGAGGTGTTTTTGAGAAAATCTTATCTTTAAAATTTAATATATTTTTCGCGAAAACTGCTCATATATCGTAATATTGTAATGAACTCATTCAAAGATCAAATTTTGAAGACCAAATTTGAATAAGAGAAAATATATGCGGCGTGTAACAGGAGCTATATTAGAAAATATGTTTCCAAGATCGTTCTATCAAACGTGATTTTAATTGTGATTATATGCTTTACTATTAATTACTGTTTCAAGTATATTTTTATTTTAAATTTTGTCTTATATAAACATTTTGCGAAGGGGCAGGAACGTGTTTGAATGGCGAATTCTTTCTTTGTTTTGTTGTGTGATATGTTTTATTATGGATTAATTAACGAATGAATCTTTGTCTGTAAAACCTACTAGTCTAAACGTGGGGAGTTAATGCAATTATTGCACTCTATAGTGATCATGATTAAAAAATTAAGATACTTTCGATTCAAAATATTTAACTTCACTTTTAATTGACAATTTTAAATTGGACTGATATAGTATTCCATTTTAATGGACCATTCCTTTGCTTTAGTGGAGGAAAAGGGAATTAATCCTTGTAAATTTGGAGGCAATAACAGTCAACTGACTTCTCCAAATGCCTGTCGCGGGCCAGATATCCAGTGATGTACCGCCTTTCAGGAGCAATTACTTTTAAATCTGGGGCCTATGTCTCTGGATGCAGCGCACGCAAACTCAAGAGGGCCAATTACTTTGCCCGCGTCCATTACATGCCTTCCGTACACCAATTTTTCGGTATGAAGGACCGGCAATGTATGGATTACTAAACAACTTATTAGAGGAAGTAATTTGCTATTATTTGGAACAAGATTTATGTAGTTTCGCAGTATCAGGGTCTCATTATAGATATTTTCTATTGAAATATTGCCACTTTTTGCTGCAGTATTACAATTCGTTCTCTTCACCACATAAATTCTTAATAGTAGGCGAGAAAGTAAAAAACAACCCATCATATCCAAATGTTAATTGAAAGTTGCCAATTAAGTAGATTTAAACTATAACCAGATGGAATTGATGATAATTTTATTGAACAAAAGAAAGAGAACCATATGCTGTTACTTTTGTATCTACTATGGGTACTGAATAAGTCATGGATCTGTCACACGATACGAACAGAAAGGGACTGAGGAAGGAATATGCTCATTATCATGTACATTCCTCGTGGTCCGAAGATAGCCATTGATGAGGTACACATCGTATTGTATCTTTAATTAGATAAGATGTTTATCGCGCATACTGAAATGGAAACTTATCGAATATCAATGTTTTTGATGTCATAAATAACGATGTATGCGAAGTCCTCGTTCTGTTACGTGAATATAGCTACTGTAAATAATTTTAAAATGAACATTTTCCAGCCGATCTGGGTGGCCTAGTTGACTGAGAGCGTGTACCGACTCAGCCGTTCAGTCCGAAGGGTCGTGGGTTGGAGTCCCGCCTTCGGCATGGTTGTTTGTCTCGTGTCTCTCATGTATGTGATGTCGCGGAGGGCCTCGCGATCTGGTGACCCCAGTTCAGAGGAGCCCACGGGTGTGTTGGTGTCTAGCGTACGGTCGAACACCCGTCCCTTCGGGACGTGAAGAGTAACCGACTGTGGGTTGGATAGTGTCCCTAAAAAACAAATATTTTTCATATAAATTTGTTGCTAATTAGAACAGAAAACGTATTCTTCAATTACACCAATCTGCATATGATGACAACGTAATTTTTTGGCCGTTTGGATTTGTAATTACATTACAAAAACATACTTTTTCTCTTGGCAAGCGTGTGTTAGTTCCTGCTATCTTATGTTCCACACGTCGCGGAAAAGACCATTATACCTACAAACCTCAACTTTGATGTTCCTGAGAATGTGTTATGTATTTTGCATCTCCTCATGCAAGGTTACGGGCAAAACTATTTAATAGTAATACACAGACGACATGAAATCAATCGTAAATTTATTTGTACTTCAAAACAAAAGCCAAATAAGAAATGGATGGTTTTAATAGATATACACTATCCTTGGTAGGGACATTCGAAAGCTATTATATATTGGTGGAAACATTCGCCGTGCCTTCCTTAGTATCCTCCCATGTTCCTCTTGAATTGATCAAATTGAGCGTCAAGATGTAATTTCAGCGACACCTTGCAACCCATTTTTCTACAGTTCCTATCCAGCCTTTCAACAAACTGCACATAATATGGGATCTTGCGATTCCCAAGCGAACCGTTAACTACCGACACAAAGCTATACAAAGCAGCTCTTTCTTTTCTGGTCAGCTTCTTTGGGAATCCAGTGCACTGGATGACCTTCTTTACTGCGGTCCAATGAAGACACCGGCGTTGATTTTGACCTCGGAGAGCGTTGAAAAAAGGCCTTCTGAAGGCTACAGAAGTCGAGAGTTTTGACAAATTGCTACACAAGTACCAATTTGATATATAATGGTGGCATTAGCACATTTATGAAGCCCTTCCAGTGGCTCGCACCAACTACAAACAGTATTCGCAGTGCCTAGGCCAGCTTACGGTGGTGCGAATCATTGTTTATATTGCCCTAAAGGCAAAGACGGAAGAGGAACTTCGTACAACCACATTAAAAAAACACATCAAAAATGCCTCTACTCTAAAATCGCTAATGATCTTCCAATTATACCGCGTCGGTGTTGTAAAATCTTCACGTTGGCATAGTCCTCTTTTTTGTTTGCTCTAAGGGAGCCAGCGGAAGATAATGTAACTTGTTCCTATTATGTATCAAAACTGCCTTGGAGATCGTGAACGAAATGTCAATAAACAGGCGCCACGCATTTGCACAGTATGTGACGCCGATTCAATCAAACTGACTTCTCACATCATTACAAAAACATAGTCCATCTTGGCATTTTAAAAAACATGCAAACCCTCGGAGGCACTTCCTATGGTCTGTTGAGGGTGAAGGTCAAAAGAGCATAAGATTTTGTGACTTCAAAACTGCAGAAACTAGCATCTGTATCTCCGAGTTGTGTTCTTCCGGGGCGATTGATGACGGAATATCTGGAAACACCCCTGGATTTGCATGATTATTACATCCGCGTTTTGCAGGGTCCATCGTGCAGAAATGACAGTTACTTGTGGTGTCAGTGAGTTGTCACCAAAAACCTGGAATTACATACCTCATGGATCTTTTTTCTCATCTAAATCATCCTGTGGAAGACCGAAATGACATTAATATCATATCACACTAATATATCGAGTGAGCAAAATTAATCTTACTTTTACCTTACATTATAAGGTTCGTTTGCAGTTTTCGCTTTCCAAAAAGAGCCTAATAGGCCGCACACATTCTTTGTGAATCTTGTGCAGAATATTTCTTTGCTCTTATTTTGAGAAGTTCTACACAGACAAGCAAAATTTGTTTGTTGCATGTTTGTAGATTCTTCAGTATGTTTGTATGTTTTATGTACGTAGAGAGAAAAATATGTATCTCAGTATGCCTACAGAATAATAAAATCACATACCAGCAATGAGAAAATAATTCTATTCCACATAACCGTATTCTCGCCGCAAAAGCAAACCTTTCTACAGCAAAATAGCACTATTTTTTACGCTCTAGTCATGGGGAAACAGGAAAACAAAATGAATGCCCAAGGACAAAAATTGATTTCTTTTTATTTTATTAAATTTCGTTTTCATTTTTTTAAGTTAAAAATTGTACGTAGTTTTATCTGTAATTTGCTGTGCGCAGGTAATTGTATTATTTTCTTTGCGAATTTGTAAATAACGTAAGTACCCACAAAAAATCGAAATATCCCCTTCAATCTGGCTGGCGCGCTGGCTGGCGGGCTGGCGGATGGACGAACAGAAATTACTGCTTCGGTATACGGGTCCCCGAAATGCGTGTATTTATATGGAAATCTAATATTGAATTTTTCAATTTTCACAACTTTCTCTATACTGCAAGTATTGTGTATATATATATATATATATATATATATATATATATATATATATATATATATATATATATATATATATATATATATATATATATATATAATGGTTACCTCTAGCAGCAAAATGCGGCGAGACAATACCAAACAATATGATTTTCCAAGAAGTCGCATGGATACTTCTCAAGAGCAACAAATGAATCAATTCTACATACAAGAAATAGATAGTTTCTCCTTACTTCGTAAGATGAGAAAGTATAATGCACCGGAAATCGACGAATTTTCGACAAAAAATATGTATTAGTTCTATTTACTAAATTACTTTCTTTAACACGTTGTTTTGTCAGTATTCATGGTTTGTGCGTTCATAATACCGAAAAGTCAATGGACTGTAAAATGTCTGACAGATCAAGAAGACTCAAGACAGATTCAAGACATCTTTTAAAAAAGGTCGTTTATAATTTTACAAAATTGAGTAATTTTCGCATTTTGCTTTGAATATAGGCAATTTTTAAACAATTATTTTCTCAAAAACGACTCCATTTTTCTTTCTTTCAAGTTTGTTCTTGTATGTAAAAGTGTACGAAATCATTGTGTAATACTCGTAATAATTGTGCCCTTAAAGAGTATTCATTTAAAATTACTGTTCTCTATGGAAACATAATTGTATATATCAAGACTAAAGTATCTTATACGTTTACTTTGTGAACTGTTGAAATATTTGTTGCTCCCTATCTAGGAGATTATTGTTAATATCTATTTGACAACATATTTCAGACAGTGGAAGAAACCTGTTTGATCCATTTCTAAGGTTTGTGACAAAGTTTTTAGCATTCGACAAATATAATATCGTCTCAATAAAAGTTAAACTCGGTAGGTCCGTTTTTGGTGTTTCTGGGAAGATCTCATACCTAGATTTTTCACGCTCATTCAGTCACATTTTTCCTATTCTTTTGGTTCGTGAAATCACAAAAATCCTAGAGGTGTGATGTACTAAGTTATCTATTATTTCGGTTTTTAATGAAGTCACAAAACATGTGGAAAAATCCATGTTTGGTCCTGATTTCTTTTGTTTCTTATCCCTAGCATCACTAAGTTATTTTTGGTAACGTACTTTACCAACCATGGGCACAAAGTGCAAATATGTTTAACTCTTTATTATGATTATAATATTGTAATTAGATATATTTATCTTGTGAACATGAATGATTTATAAAGTAGTTAGAACGATTGTATTAAGTACACATTGTTACATAACAATTAAAGTAATTAAATAAGAGTTGGATAATCTTGTGGTGCTTTGTTAAGTTTCAATGTTCACCATCAATTCAGTAACTATTTCTTCTTTATTTAAACCACTATCAGTCATCCTAATCCTTTTCAACAGTACGTACAGGTTAAATACAACCCACAAGTACCAACAGCTGCACTGTATTGCTTCGACAATAGATGACGACCACTACAGTGTTGCCAAAGTAAATCAGTAGCCTTCACGATTTATGGTCACATGGGCAAAAATGCCCATACCCAAAAAATCGCATATTTAAAAAAAATATTTATTTTACGTCAAAAACAGTTAAAAACTGTGGGTGACGTGCAATGGGGAAATGAATTCTGTGCACGTTTTTAAAATTCTGTGATCCCTTCACTAAGATAAACCACTTGAATTTTGAATACAGAAAAAATAAGCGTATTTTGCAAGGATTGTTTAAAACAAAAAAACAAACGCTCCGAAGTAATAAACTCTATTTTCAAGGATAAATCAGCAATAAATTTGGGCTCTTATCCATCATGTCATTTGTCAAAGAATAAAACTTCCTTCCGCGACATGGAAACGATAGTTTGTATAACTATATTATTCACTGAATTCTAGAAGACGTGCAGAGAAAATGAAGATACATTTATGTTCTGAAGCAAAACAAGGGGCCATCTCAGCTTTGGCTCAATTGATCAGGGACACTGGACAAAAAACCTGATCGAGATGAGATCTTTAAGGTTTATACAAAGATATAAATGTTATAACGTAGAATTTGGTGTTATTGACAAATACAATGAAAATAAAAATATCTGCATCCATTTCGTTTAGAAACGAACTAATGGACAGTTTTTAGCCATGCTTGGTAAAGCTAGGGTTAAACGCAATATCACACATGAAAGACAGTTTAAAAGAAAATCCTTTTCTCCTCTCTAGCAAAGTATACTGAGAAACAAAATTATACAGAATCAACTTCAACTCGATATATCTCGAAACTCGGACTTCGTAAGTGAAATAATTAACTCGCTGGGCAGTTTTGGATCTTCTTCGGGCGGTTTTCAACTTTCATTTTCAATAATTACAAATTGCAAATTGCAAATTAGTAAATTTTTAAGAAATGACACCATAATTTCCCAATTTAACAGAAATAACACTAGAGAACAAGATTTTTACTTCCAGGAAGGTAGAGTGCACAACGTACGCAATTTTACGTATGGATTTCGAATATCACAATAAAAACGTCATATCACTTCACAGTTTTTAAATATATCGTATCTTTACACCGTATTATACCGTAATTGGCTAATAATGCAAATACATTCAAATTGCACCTGTAAGATACTTGGAATCAATATGCATAAAATTTATTTAAAAATAAAATATTTCTTCAATGCCACTTTTCATGAGATATCAACAAAATTTGGCTTTCGTGTTTTTTTTACCTTCTATATTCGAAGATTGCTGTCTTTGTTCAGGCATCTGGTAGTCGCGCTCAAGGGTAGGTCATAGGGGACGTTTTGAAAGCAAGACACGTGCACCCTCATATTTCTTACTGCGCATCAGTCATTAAAAGAAATTATTTGAGCCTCTTACCTTATCGCAGTAAAGTATCAAACTGTTGGGGCGACCGATTCTGAGTCAGTCGCTGGCATGCGGAACTGCCTCCGCAGTGCGCATGAAGTTCGTGTCTGGTTTGCGTGCCTCAAATACATTAATTCATTACAGTTCAGTGGGTTTTATAAAGAGAAATTCGCCCCATGATCTTTTGAATTGAATTAGTGCGATAAAATACAAATCCTCATTTCACATCGAAGATGTGAGAATCAATCCGATAATTTCTGTTACGTTCGTGAAAGATTTACACCGAAACTTACAGAAATTAGGGGGTTAATGAGTGAATTAATTGTGTGTTGTTTTAATCCACATGAATGGTAATTGTTTATAAATTCTTCAATATAGTATAGTTTCAAAGCTGTGAAATAATTCCACGGATGAGAAATGCAAAATTGAAGGAAGGAATTTTCAAAGGCCCCCAAATTATAAAACCCAATGTTCGATGAAATATTGGAAGAAAAATCGCGAGACATTGAGTTAGCAGCTTGACAACCCATTAAGAGAGTTGGACATGCTTTTCTCGGGAAAAAGAAAGAAGACAATTATAAAACATTGGGCACGACAGAATTTGGGTGATATTAGTAATTAACACGCTGAACAGGACACAGAGCTATTGCTAAAATGGAGATACTAGGAGCGTAAAGAACCTTCAATGATGGGAGATTATTGCCGGTGTCTTGTCAGAGAGAGAAAATAGGAATACAGGAGGAAGTAACTGCTCTAATCGGTAGTTTTACGTGGTTTCTCCGATCAACACCAGGCGAATGCCGAAGCAGTACCTTACCAAACGGGCCACGGACCGCGCGCGATCTTTCCTTTCACTTCCTTGTCCTATCCTCTCCCCTTACACCCACACTTACACTAACATGCACTACACTACCACATATTCCGGGAGACCCGTCGGGAGCTTAGAGCTTGTCCCGGCTGGGGCGGTGCCCCGCTGGTGGGAGAGTCGGCTAGTGAGGTTTCCCCCTGGTTAGGGGGAAACCCCACCAGCCGACGGTAGATCGGCGTCGGATCTCGTCAGCCAGCGGGGGAAGATCACCGCCACATCCCGAGGAAATAACATGCACTACACTCATGACCAAAGCAGTTGACGCGCCCGGAAACACGAAAAAATCAATCAATCAAAAGGAAAGGTACAATATCAACAGAAGGTAGGTTAAAGTCTCGTAGTTTCTTGACCTCCTAGCTTAATGCAAGAACTTTTGATGAGGTTAGGCGTAGTGTGTGTATTGACGAACGCAATTAAACAATATTTTTCAGTTATAGGGAAACTTCAATAAAGAACGTTCGACGCATTGATATCATTCAAACACTTAATTATAACACATAACCACGTGAACCAATCCTTGTATTGGGCTAAACGTTTGTTTATGGAATGACTGAAAGTCATGTTTGAGACAGATGACTCTGGAGAACGGCTTCAAATTTTTCCTTAAATTATCTCCTCGTACGTACCACAGTACGGTAAAGAAACTGGTGCTGATAAGATTTCGTGGCGAAGTGGTTGTATTTTAGGAAATTGCAAAAAATCAACATTTCAAAAGTACAATTGTTAAGAAAGATTTTTTCTTATAAGAAGTTTGTTCTCAAAATTAAATCTTTTAAAAAGGTGTAAATTTTTTGAAAATTTTACAATTATTCCCGAAATTTGTGCAATTAATGCAATTAATGCAATTCATAAAAAAAGTTTCTCAACATCTTTTCGTTATTTTTACTTTATCGTATACATACGTATATAGGGGAGTAATATTCGTAGTATAGTGAAAGTTATGTAATGCTGCGGAAAATCGATTTCGAGATTTCAACGGAAATATACGTTTTGGGGTCCCCTGATACCGAAAAAGGGTTCTTTTCAAAATGTTCGTCCGTCCGTCTGTCCGACAGTCCGTCTGTCCGACAGTCCGTCCGTCCGGCTGTGAACACTCCTAGCGCCTGAACCACACGTACAATCTTTCCGAAATTGAAGAAACCCCTGTCCACCTGGCTCTAGTTGAAGCTTCGAAATTTTGAAAAACATTCTTTAAAATTTGGGGGTACTTTTCATGAAGCCCCACGGACATTTTCAAACTTTTCTCAAAAACCGGCTCCTTTTTTTTAATGTTTTGTAGGCTTAGTGCCCAACCAACCCTATCCGATGACATAAACGACATATGACACTATTATTTTGTTTTTTCAAAAATCAAACTCCGCATTTTCAGAAAGGCTCAAACACGAATTTCTCAAAAAATGGCTGCAAATTTTTTCCAATGGATTGAGCTAATTGCACTGTTTAATATGACGTAAATTTAATTTTCGTGTATTCTATGTTTTTCAAAAATTACACAAATGTAATATTTTTGAAATATCTCTCACGCTGTTAATATGCACATTTCCATCAATATGTATACATTATTACATTTTTAAGTAGAAGTGCTTGGAAGGAATTTGAATGAAGGTTTTCGAAAAGTAAATAGATTCCTGTGAGAAAGAGCTTCAAATTTCGCATTTACAGTAATGCTTAATTCCCATTTTCTTAAAAAGGCTTCAAATTTTTTAATTAAAATTTTTATTTTGGATAAAGCTTTACTCTTCTTTAAAATTATTGAAGTAATATTTCGGTTTCACTATTAGGAAACCAAAATGTTTAGAAAATATCAAAAAAATGTGGTTTGGGCGACGATACATGGTAGCTGGACAGAGAATGGAGCAAGCCTTAAAGGCATTCCATACCAAGGATATTAGAAAGAAATCTACGAGAAAGTCTGTGCCATTCTCTAGCACCTCTAGTTTCCTCTAGGAAACAAAGAACGGCAACGAACCATTTGGTGCCATTTTGGGAGACCTCTCCATATTTTCAAAAAAAATTATCATGGTAAAAGTACAATATTGATTGAGATTTTTTACATAATACAATGTGTTTTTCAAAATAAGATCTGTAAATAGTCATCTTCATTGAAAATATGAGCAGTTTCGCGTATTTGTCTGTATTTTCAAAATTGCAGATTTGACTTTCCCGCGCTCAGTTGCTAGAATATTTCAGGAGCTATCAGGTTGCAATGCGCCAATACGGCAGTTTGAAATTTTTGGAATACCTCATTACGGTGTTCCTGGGTGAATGGAACAGAGTATGGACTGTGGAATCTATATTGGTTAGTTTTAAATGAATTAAATTTTCGCGCCTAATGCGCTTCAATTGGTATTGAGTTTTACAATTGATAGCTGAGATGTATTAATATGGACAGAAGTTTTATTATAATTTTACTTTACCGTTATTCAGGTGGGAAAGTGTGTGCTGTTGTATCGTATTGTATCGTTGTATACATTGTATGTATATTAAACTAATGGGTTAAATATATTCATTTGGTCACATTTGAATGAAATTTGCTTAGGTTTAACCAATCAACATGCCTTTGGTGTATCAAAAACAATTTTGATTTTTGCATTTTCGACAATTGCACTTGTTTTATACTAATTTATCAGTGAATGATAAATTATATAAATTTTAATATTTTATGTAAATATTTAATGTGTAAAAGCAGTATTAAATGAGATATTATGTAATAAATGGTCTTGCGTTCTATTCATTATGTATGTATTTTATTTAAATTTTAGAGATTATGAAGGTTACTACGTTGTAATATAAAATCAAGCTAATTACAATGATTTACACGTTTCCTCATAGTACGTCATGCTCAGTTTTTAATAGTTTTTGATGTTGTATAAATAAATAAATACATGACAATAATATACATGAAATAAAATTATGAAATCGTAAATATCAGTAGTTTTTCATGGGATTTTATTTTGAACACTTAAGTGCCAGGAAATATCTAATTTAAATTTGAATCGGATGCACTTTCTGATTGATAAACACTATCTCAATGGAAGAAAGACGAATTGTCTTTCAAAGCTGTTAAATATATCACGAGAGTTCCTACCACAACAGTATACATCTGATACATAAGACACACAAATAACTGGACTTCTTGTAGTTCTACTACACAAAGGAAATTGCCACGTTGATAACAGTCTTCCTTGATCCTCTGTTTGTTTTGATCGTTATATACTTGCCAAATATAAGGAACTCGCTGCGTTTATCTGCGAAATCGTAAGAGTGAAGTATATGGAAGTTCCCAATGGCTTTGCTAGCACAGCTGACTCAGAAAGATATTTCACGAGACATTTTGCAATACAAACAGGGACTCCTCCACCGGAGAGGAAATTAGAGAAGCTTCTCGAGACAAGACAATTTTACAAAAATTAGGAACATTTCCAATACTTAACTTTAATTGTACATAAAGTTTAATTCATTAACACTGTGCAATAAATAACGCGTAGTAACAAAAAAAGTACAATATAGAAATCGTGTTGATTCATTATATTATTACGGAACGATTTTTGGAGTCAACATTTATTAGTTGTGGGATTATGTAGAGACAAATTGAAAAAATCAACAATACAATTCATGTGGATATGGGCCTTTGGTCAAGCTTACAGATCCCGGGCATTAGACATCAGTCACAACAATTATTCTTCAAAACGTGATTTCACTACCACCACCACTTTTCTCAATATTATAAAACTAAGATGGGTACAACTCAAACAACTTAAGATGGATACAACCCTAACTACTATTATTTATTACGATATTACGATGGCATTTGTGTGACTATGGATGTCTGGATCACAAACACTGAAACAATCAATCAATATGCAGCGACGGTAAATTGTGAATTAACAAAGCTTTCTTCTTTCATAGTTACAGAATTCCTCACATGCATAATATAAAATTAAATACTTCATAGCTTCAATGGGAAATGACATACTTTCTGAAAAAAAGATGGTGTACTGACGTTCTGAATCTAATGTTTCGTCAACGGACTGACTCACACACTATTGAAGGACGAAAAATACTGCCATGTGTCAATAGTTCCGTAGAATCTGAGAGCTGTCGATCCCGACCTAAGACGTCCGAGTGACGAATTAGCGTTCTAGCACATTGAGATTCGTGGCCTAATGATCTTATGGTACAAAGTCCGATGGAGGCGGAAACTTTACAATCGGTCGTGTTCACGCGTTAAGCGTATGGCGCACCGCTGTGCAGTGGGTGAGATATAACGTGGCCAAGACGGGGAGCCCTCAATACATCAGATAACGTCGTGATCCATAGAGTGAGATAAGATCTCAATTCCCAGGATAGCTCGTGTCAAATATAGGTGGTCTACCAAGACAAAAGTCCAATTTTTTTTCTCTAAATTCTCGGTTCTCATGTGAACACGTTTCGAGATTATTCGAGCCAACAAAAATCGTACTAAGGAATTGATATTTCTAATTTAAAATAAATTATGAGCTGCAAGGTGTAAAATATGAGTTAGAAATCAGAAAGCAATAGTCAGAAAATTGATGTTAAAATATATGGACAGTCTCAGTTGAGTCAATATAGGAACTGTCTCTGCATTAGTTTTAAGCGTAGCTGGGAATGGCAAAAACCTGTTAATTTTATTGTTTTTGTACAATCGTGTCACACAAGTCTCACCCAAACTACTAAAATTATTTATACATAAAACATACTGCCATGTGTCAACATGTGTGTCTATGTTGGTATATATAAGAGCGGTAAACTCCGACATCCGGTGACCGATCTCGATGAAAGTTAGCACATCTACGGGATTTTTCACCCAGAAGGTTTATGTAGTGTTAATTTTGTTGTATCTCTACTAGATGGCGCTGCAGTACAACACATAAATATTCATATTAAATGCAACCCGAAACACTCAGCCGAATGTTTTTATCTATATCGTTAAATAACTCCTAAACGAAGCATTCTAGAGCCTTAAAAACTAAATGTAAATGTGAACCGTGATGCCAAGATGTGAACTTTTCTTGCTACTAAAAAGTGTTCACGTAAGAACGAACACGTTTTAGTAGCAAGAGATACTTTTTGGTGTACTTTATATAGTCGAAATTCAGGTTTTGCGAGTCCTTAATACGGAAAGAGATAACAGAAGTAGCACGAACTCTACTGGATACTGGTATACGCCACCACCATCCGAACACACGTGTACTTTTAATCAGAATATTTCTAGAATAGAGTATGGATATGAGATGTTAAAACATGACGGTATAGTGAGGCAAATAACAGTGATGCCAATAAACTGAAAAATACTGAATGAAAATGGACAGGTGAGGTAAATCAGCACTCCAGGTATGGTTTAAAAGTTAAAGGAAATGAAAGTCATAAAAATGAAGAGGTGTAAATAATCGCATTGCGGTGCGAGTAGTTGTATTGTCGTAAAAGATGGCACATATCAAAAACATAGCTTATTATTTTATTTCTTCATTTCCCTTTTCCTAGCTTTTAATGTCCACACCATTTCCAAACTATATCACAATTTACTTCCTGACAATTGCTACTGCTTTCAGAATCGGCATCAATGTTATAAGGTTGTGATAGCGGAGTCTTCTTTACTCCTGACATGAACCTAAAATTATTTTACTCGTATACCTGTAATTTTCGTTGTAGTGCTCTAGTCTATTGTTTTGTCTTCTATAATGTGTGTGTGATTTTAGAAAACAAACGATAGACTAGAGTACTGCAATGAAAGTGAAGAACTGGTAAATCATATGTAATGATGAACTGTACTTGATATGTACTGAAATGTACTTTGAGTAATTGGGACATAATAATTGTAACTTGATTTAATTTTTTTAATGTAATTTGATTTACTAGTTCTTGATGTACTCATTTGTACAAATTGTTAAATTGAAAATAAAATAAAATTAATACTAACATGTGGCACCGTTCCTTCCTGTGCTTGCTTTCCCTCTCTCTCTCTCTCTCTCTCTCTCTCTCTCTCTTTCTTTTTTGTTTTTCTTTCTTTCTTCCTTTTTATTTATTTATTTTATTTTACGTCAAAAAAACAGTTAAAAACTGCGTATGACGTGCTATGGGGAAAAGTGAATTGTGTGCACATTTTCAAAATTCTGTGATCCCTACACTAAGTCATATACTACTTAAATTTTGAATTTTTGAAAGGGAGAAAAAAAACTCCCATGTAATAAAATCTATTTTCAAAGAAAAAAGCAATAAATTTTGGCTCTTATTACTTCCTGCCACGACAACATGGAAACGATAAATTGAATATTTTCCACTGAATTCTAGAAGACGTGCACAGATAATGAAGTTACATTTATGTCCAGAAGCAAAACTAGGGGCCATCTCAGCATTCGCTCAGTGGATCAGGGAAACTGGACGAAAAACCTGATCGAGATGGGGGTCATTGACCCGGAAGTTGTGTTACAATAGTTGTTACAGGTAGTTTATACTCATTTTTACAGTCCAAATGGTAATTAATGCATTATGTATCATTGTCAAAATTAATGTTACTTTTCTTGTGATGCTCAGTATAGTCTCTAATTGTATAGAAACAGTTATGCAGCAGAAACGATTTCACTTGGGATTTAAACTCTTCTATTGAATTTAATCGTTTAATGTCATCTGGCAAAGTGTTGTAAAATAATGTACATGTATTGTATGTGAATTTTTTGTAATGAGCTGTTGATACTGTCACCTGATGAATATGATTTCTACGTCGAGTGTTATAGTAATAGACTTCGGCATTTTCTGAAAAAATTTCGGCATTTTCTTTGAGCATTAAAGTACTAATACACAAAGAACTAAGATATTTTGTTTACTAAAATATTTAAACAGAAACAAATAGTTTTAAAGTGTCCACACGAGCACTTACAGCCGAAAAATGAAATAGAAGAATATATGCACTTATTATAACATTATGAAATATAAATCATCAGTAATAAAATGTCATTGGAGAACAAAATGAACGTCGCTCATGAATTGGAAATTTACTGGGATGTAATTGTCAGTTTGAACAAAAGGGGAACAAACAAAATCTTTGAAGGCTTTTGCGAAAATTTACGTTAACGATACTTTTAAACGAACTGAAAAATAACGAGGGAAATAATTGAAGTAACAAATTATATTTATCAGTGTTGCCACGGCAGTATTAATCGCCCAAACGTCACATATTCGTGACTTATTTATTACGTATGTACGATATACAAATGATTAGCAATTCGGAATTGGTCAATGACCGTTCTTCTTTCGTCATATTACATACATGTTTCTTAAGTGTGTTTCTGATTGTGGGCGCTAGTTGAGCTAATGATAGAGAGGCAATGTGGTTGCGGATCAGTTTTACAGTAAATGAAAATAAATTCCAGTCGATTAAAGAGCAAAAAAGCAAAAAATGTGATACAAAAGGACAAAATTACTGATAATGTTATTATTACCTTCTGATGTTAATAGATAGAAAGGAAACTGTAATGTATAGAACAACAGGGAAGAACTGGTACAGGTCTAACATTATATGGAATATTCAGGCATTATCTGCGCATAATATTTGGAATGACTCATAAAACGTCAGATGGAGTCTTTGGCGGAAATTGCAAAATAACAACAAAAAAACTTGTTAAACTGTATATTATTATTCCTCAAATTCACGACTAAAGATTTGTGAGTCGGTTGAATATATTGTCTACTCCGGGTTGAAACCAGCTTCGTAAGGAGCACATCTAGAGACTATCTGTGCCTCTGCAATACTTTGCGCAAAATGTGGGTTGTTCCAAATAAAGCAATGGTTTGTACTTCCCAGTCCTTTGAATTACCTGGGAGTTAAGCCAAGTTCTTAAACAAATCCAAGAGCTCCGATAACTATCGGGACGAACTGTGCTTTTACCCTCCACGTGATCTCGATTTCCAAACCCTTGTGTTTAAAACGTTTTTCTGCCTCCTTAGTTACAGCGTCTACAAGCAGAAATGTTTTTTTCTTCAAATCCCGGATAACAATATCCGGTTTGTTTACCAAAATCGTACGATCAGTTTGAATTTGTTGGCCATAGAGTACGGTACGAATCTCAACAGACGTCACAGGATTTGGTGAGTGGTAGTACCACTTGGAGCATGTGTTTGTTGTTGTTATTATTGTCATTATTATTATTAATACTATTATTATTATTATTATTATTATTATTATTATTATTATTATTATTATTTTACGGCAATTTCTTTCGAAATGTTTGAAAGAAGAATGTAAGATATTTCAGTTTTCAGGCAGAAATACCTATAGGGAAACCATACGGTATGCCAATAATTATTTTCATTTTTATATTTCGAAAGCAATATTTTTTCTACAATCTGTCTACTCTCGCCAACTGTGAATTTTTGCATGAGTTCTAATCTGTTGAAACTCATTCAACAGAAAAGTTTGGCTTAGCATTATCCTACTTATAGTAATCGGGGAACCTGCTCTTCTGTTCGGGCGATCATTTGGTATTAAATGTGTATTTAATTATCTGTTTGGTTTTATTTGATCGTGTTTGTACTCTCTATTATAACTCTCGATTGTCTGGCATGGTTGCATAAATATGATTCTAACAATATTTATTTAATAAACGACAAGAGTAATACATTTTATTTTCAGGTAAAAAATGAGTAATAAACGTGTATTTAATTATCTATTTCGTTTTATTTGATTGTGCCCGTTCGTAGTCTCTATTACTACAATCGAATGTCTAGCATGGTTGCATAACTATGCAGGTTTTAACAATATTCATTTAATAAACAACAACAGTAATACATTTCATTTTTGGGTAGTAAATAATCAATAAATGAGTTCTAAAGATACATATTAGTTTGAATCGATTGTGCCCATTTAAAAAAAATGGTTGTGCCAGCTTGGCAGTCATGCCAGCACAACCACATTTATTTCATAAATTGCAAGTGTAATAAATTTAATTTTTGGACAATAAAGTAGTAATAAAAGAGTAAGAAATATTCAATTTGGTTTGATGTGATTGTGCTATAGTGGTTGTGTCACCTTGACACACCCCTGAGGTTTTCTTTGTCACACAGGTACAGAAACTGAGACGATTTGAAAGGAAAGCTAAAACTCTCCTTTCTCTTCGACCGCGAATCGAAACTGAAACATCACGTGAAGCTAGTACACTGTCTATGAGCCATTTTAGAGGCTTGATATAATAATAAAGACAAATAATAAATAATAATGATAACAATAAACTGATCCGGATAGCCGAAATTGCTAAGGCAGTAGTTTCTTTTTTAAATTTCATATTGTATTTGCAATTTGTTTGCGAAAAAATATTTGGCAAAATTGAATAAATTTGTGCGTACTAGTACTTGAGAGGAGTTAATTCCATTGACCGTACTCCACTAACATTAACTGGGAGCGGTAGCTCAGTGCATCAACTGATGTCACTGCAGCACCTCTGACCGGGAGATCCTAGGTTCGAGTCCTGACGGCGGCAGGATTTTCGACACTAGCTTTTCAGCTAGGTCGAATTCAGTTGCTGTCTCGAGGAGAATTCTAGCGGCCGGCTGCTCTGATCCTACTGTAGTTTTCCATGGTTCCTCCGATCAACACCAGGCGAATGCCGGAGCAGTACCCTACCAAACGGGCCATGGACCGCGCGCGATCTGTCCTTCCCATTCCCTGTCCTATCCTCTCCCCTTACACACACACTTACACTAACATGCACTACACTACCGCATATCCCGGGAGACCAGTAGGGAGCTTAGAGCTTGTCACGGCTGGGGCGGTGCCCCGCTGGTGGGAGAGTCCTGGTTAGGGGGAAACCCCACTAGCCGACGGTAGGTCGGCGCCGGATCTCGCCATCCAGCGTGGGGAATATCACATCTATCTCCCGAGAAAAAACATGCACTACACTAACGGGACTAATGGCCATAGCAGTTGACGCGCCCGGAAACACGAAAAAATCAAGCAATCAAATCAATCCACTAATATTACATTTTTAGTAGTTGACGAACTACACTAAACATATTTGATAAACATAGAATAAGTATATACAATAATAAATACGTAGAACACAAAATTTCTGAAAGGAACAATTTACAGTCGATATGCAAGGTCTAAAATATGATGTCGTTCATGTCGTCTGGTGGTGTTACTATTGTCTAGTAAGTTGATGGCTAGAATATTGGGATAGTTATGTAGTCATTTGTAGGTATTTTGTACTGGTCTTTTTGATTTCTTATTTTATTTTGGGGTCTGTACGTCTCTGTGGATTGTTGCGTTCGTTACGAATCACGGGGCATTTACAAATTATCTTATGGCTAGTGCCATGGCGATCTTAAAAAAAATTTCAACGAAAATTGGACCTGCGCCATTCTTTAAGCGTCCGAGGAAAAGTTTGGAGCAATATTTGAGAAACTTTTGAAAATTATCTTGAGGATTCATGTAAATAACTAAAAGTCAAAATATCCGTTTCAAAATCGCAGGGCGGCATCGTTAGAATAGATGTCAGTGCAAGGTTCATTACGCTTTTACCGCTCTCAATACTGATCAGGCTACACGAGCGCTTCATGCAAAGACTGATGGACACTGATATAAAGATTTCACGTTTATTTTTCAACGTGTAATACTTCACGAAAATATATTGCAAATGTTTCCTGTATTTTGATCAATCGATGAAGAAAATATGGATGATTTAGCACGCTTTCATAAATGATTTGTGTGAAAGACGATAGACGTTTCCCCTAGTCATTCATTAAATGTTCTTAGTTAAACGATGACTATTAGTCCAAATGCTAAGGCCGACTTACGTAAATCTGCGTTCCGGATCACTTCTGGGGTGAAAGTTTGAACGTTTTATGTGGCACATTGATGACATGAAAAATAGTACTCATATTATGGAATGTAATATATACTTAAATACAAAAATCTACTACTTAGAATAATCAATCAAATGATACAATATTAAAAAAATCAATACTAGCTGACCATTTTGTCTCCATTCCCCCCTCTTTTCTTCGCCAAGCCGTGACCATTTTGTTTCCATTTCCCCCTATTTTCTTCGCCAAGCCGGGAAAATTTGCACCAGTGTGAGTCATGAATATTTACGTGTTCTCAGTATTGATAAATGTTTGGTTTGTGGACAAAAGCTGATAATGTACAATTTATTATTCCAAAGAAATCAAGGAAAATCAGTAATTTTTTCTGCAGGTAAAAGTTAAGCGAAGAAGTAGGTAGAAAACATATCACCATGAATTACTGACAATTTTGTGTGATACTAAGCTTTGCTAAATTCTTGCAATTTTTCGTATTGCAAACAACATATTGTGTACAAAATGTATTTCATTTTTCATGGAATTGTTGGTTGTGAGTTATCGTCTTTCATTTCTTCTACAAATAATTGTGAGGAAAATATCTCCTGGGTTAATGATGAGTTCGAAATCCGAATACACTGAATGAGTCGGAATGGTGAAGCGAAGAATGCATTCCCAAAATCCATTGCTGACTGAACTATTGCTCTTAATACGCCTACTTCCAGCAATCGCTCCCGTCATTTGTTTCAACAGGAGATCTAGAAATGATGTAGAAACTCTACTGGTGTCTTAAGACCATTGTTTGTGGTGAGGTGGTTATTTTAAACGGTTGAATGTATTCATCAAACTGGTCTTAACATACAAATCTACCATCCCAAGACACGTTTGCCGCTGTTATTTTTCCCGTCATTTTTATTCTAATTCGCGTGTGTAAGCATAAATCAGGATGAGACATGTTCAGCAAGTCGAATTACAAGCACTTATGGAATAATTACGTTATGAAGAAAACAGTACAAGTCGGGGAGTGTATACTTGTTACAAATATTAAATAAATGTTAATAAAACATGATACAATTACTGACGTTTAATAAATGAACTGGAAGATGAAGGAGAATAGAAATCAAATTGCACTACATCATAATAACTCCTGTGTATAGTAATCGGATATATGACGCGTGTCCGTTCGTCTGTCTATCATTCACAGTTAGACTACTTCCGAACCACGGTTTAGGGCAAGCGAGGTGTCATTGGTCGCGTTTCGGTCTCCTGGTAGAGAATTGGCCATTTTTTGTTTCCTTCTAGTCTGAATCAATTCAATTTAATAAATATAAAAATAATTTTTATCTGTTTAAAACGTCGGAGACTCCGCACTAAGCTCGTATCGTAGTATTAGAGAATTAGAGAGAAAATGTCCGTTTTTGTAAAACATTGAGTAATGTATTGATTAGAACAAATATCTCACAGCTTTATGGTTACTACAACTACATGAAATCTAAAACATATCAAGGTTTTACTGGCACAATTTCAACAAATGAGTACGTCATTCTAAGATTTTTATTAAACATCAAGTGATACATTGCCCGATGTAGTTCCCCAATACTCATTTATTCACTTTCATAGCTATCTTAAAAATATTGTGATTCTATCGCTTTGTAGCCACCATTTGACGCACAATTCAATCGTTTAGCTAGTTCTGTTTCAGTTGTTGAGCAATGCCATGCTTCAGTGGAATTTCACACCAAGCACAGATAAGTGCCCATTCATGAGAAATGGTCTCTTACCAATGGCCTGTTGTATTAAAGGTCATAGCTAGCGTAAGACGTTTCTCACGCAGAGTACCGCAACGTTGTTCTCATATCTTGCAGTATTATTTAAAAAACACTACCTGCAAAAAATGTTCTTTCTCTGGTGTATTCTTCTTTGATATGAGGGGTCGAATCCACTGGCTTCACATTAGCGAGCAGTCATAATTCAGACACAGAATGTGCAGTTACAGAATGGGCATATTTGGCAAATTTTGAGTTAAAACTACTAGCGTGAAGTCAATGATCCATTTTAATTGCTATAAGAAAGTTATTCAAATTGCAGAAACGGTTACTGCGTTCTAACCTTTTTCTACAATCACTCAACAGTGAACTAACTTTTCTCAGAACCTCATTTTGTGTAATTATATCCTCTGTGCTCCAAACCCTTCATATATAAAATATATGGGCACATATTCACAATACTTTATCTTTTCTTTAATGGATCTTTGGTATCTTTTGTTGCTTCACTCGCTTCTAAGTAATTGCACAGATTAAGCAAATGTATTCGACATTATGTGAAGCAAATGTTAGAACTTAATTTTTTGTCACCTAAAAGGAAATGAAGTATCTAAGTTACAATATTTTCTGAACACATAGTATTTCGACCTGAATATGTGTATTATAATATACTGTTCATAAAATACAGTGTAATTTGCACAATTTACAGCTAAAATATATTTTTTACTTATGATTAAGGAGCGTATCTGGTAGTCCAAGTTTCGGAGTAATAAGAATAATGAAATGAATAATCTTCAAGATAACTCCAATTGATAGTCTATTTATTTCAATTTATTATTTAATGTTTTAATTTATTTGTAATAAGGAGTAGATGAAAAGTACAACAAATAACGGTCAGCAGAATAATTCAGTATAAGCAATTTAGTATGGTGTTTGCAGTAAAACAACTGCAACCTATATCAACTACACAAGCACGTATTTTCTCGCATCATTTCTAAATTTTGCTATTTTCAAAACAGAGGTTTCAACGAAAATGAGTCATGCACTTTTAAGCGTCCTTTGTTTTATCCACGAAAAAATATCACGAAAAACTTGGAGCAATTTTTGAGAAAATTATTTTTTAAATAATTTGTATTAGATTCAAGCAGAAATTATGCGAAAAATAATAGTTTTTCAAAACATTGATTATTTTTAAGGATTTTATTTTTATTAGAACAGATTTCATTTAAGACAAACATATCCATATTCAATATCGTACATTTGCGATGTTCTCTTTTTTGCAATTTTCGAAAAGGCAGAGTTCGCCGGAAATTAGACTTGCAATTTTTATATCTTCCTTTGATATGAGGGGTCGAAACGAGGAGAAAATTAAAAGAATAATAATTAAGCCAGCTGTTTTTGAGAAAAATATGTTTAAAACTTATGTATGTTTCATCCAAAATTACGCGATAACCACTAATATTATTATAAAATTGTTCGTGGTTTTATTTCAAGATCTATTTTTAAAGGAAAATTTTTAAAATACCTTACTTTGTTATTGTAGTTGTAGCAACATACCTAAAAGTTAAAACTTTTGTAATTTTCGAAAAAACAGGAATTTCTACGAAAGACCTGCATCATTCTTTTAAGCGCTCTTTATGCTATTCGAGGACTAAGTTTAATAAAAACTTGGAGCTATTTTTGAGAACATGTGGAAAATGATTTTAAGGGCTTATGACAAGTACCCCAAACTTAAAATGTCCATTTCAAACTCAGAGGGCTTCGAGTTAATTTGAATGTATCGAGGGATAACAATTTTCGGGAAAATCATCTGAACGGTTTTGTCCGAAGCGTTGAATACAGATGGACAGATGGAGAGTCGGACAGATAGACGTTTTGCCTCCAATCCACTTTTCGGTATCAACGATTCAAAAAACATGGATTCTGAGTACACAAAGTGTTAGAGAAAGTAATTTACTGTTTTTGTGCGGAAAATTCGCCGTTTCCGGTGCACAATTGCAATACGAAGTAAGGGCGAAAATGTAAAATCACATATTGCACTCAAAACAATCAGTGAAACGAGCTATAGCGGAATGAGAGGCGGGGACAAAGGGAAAAAAACTGCCACGTGCCCACTTTGTCCGCCACTAATTCCACAAGGACCGATCCGGATTTGAACCCTGCTTCGAGGGGTGGGAGGAGAGCGTCTGACCGCTAGACCATGGACCGACGAAAGCAGAGCTGCTGCCTTGGCGCTATGGTGGAGAGCGCAGCTGGCTGCGTTGACCTCCGGGGCCACGGGGCGGACCCGCGCCACGCGCTGGGGCCACCGCCGGAGGCCGCCCATGCTGTAACGCAGGGGCTCCAAAATGCCGCGACTCCACTCACCCGCCGGGCACAGAGCTGTGTTACGTACGCGTGTGAGCGCAATAGAAGACCCAGACCAAGTAAAGCATTTTTTCCTGGAATTTCTACATGTCTTTGGTTCTGATGTAAATTAAAATTATGTCACGTTCTTTTGAACTAATTGATACTTTAATATAATTTTTTATAAAATATTTTATTAAATCGTACGTGTAAATAGGGACGCGTCGGACGCCGGAGACATATTATAATATGCTACTAATTACAAATGTCTCGTTATTTAACTGAAGACAAAACTCGCCTCGTTCATCGAAATAGAGCATCCCGAATATCTCGGTACTTTTTGATGAACAATACACAGAGACACGACAGAGAAAGCCGAAGGATCGGTTTCTCCTCTAAAGACAGTTGCCGGACCGTTGGCCTTAATGAGCTCATTACAGACTGACAAACGTAGATAGGTTTAATCAGAGTTGGAGTCCTGTTTATTAAAGGTACGAATCGGTTCTGTTCAGAACAGGTTGCGTAAAACTCACATGAAAGAACCGCTTTCTTCCGTACTGGAAAGTCTAGTGATCCTTTAAATGGAAAAATTGCAACGGTTACCAGACCGTTTGTTAGCAGCAGCATCTTCTGATTTTAGCAAAATCAATCGATTAATACTTAACTTTCGACTTAACATCTTCTGAATTATATGACGTCAATCTGAAGATGATATACCGTAAAGGGCCTCGCAATATGAGTTTTCCTGACGAAAAATCGCCACTTTCCGCTGCTACATTACAATACTTTCTCCTTACTACGTAACTACGTAGTTGGCGAGATAGGAAAACGATCTGAATTAGAGTCATTTAATCTCATTATTGGCTATAACTATGTAGAAGAATTAATTGAACCAGCCATTACGTGTGGATTGCGTCCTTATAAAAAGGAGATGATTTGGCACCATCACAATGGTCATGTCTTCAAGAGTAATATCCTATTTTGAATGTATACTTATAAGGAGATATTAATGGTTATGTTTCATATTCACATTATTTCACGCAATTTTTAAGATTCATTTTTCGATGAGTCTGGAGACCCCTGTGATTTAACAGGACATAGCAGCGGGTTCGCTGTAGTAACACTTCGCGATGTGCGTCATTGTGCAGCAAACGATCCGCGAGAGTACTGCCCCGTTACACAAATGTCGAAGGTCGAAGCATACTCTGTTATTGTTTCTGTTTTGTAGCCCATGGTTCTGTCGCTGAGCGCCGCGTGATGGAAAAATAAGGATACACAGACGGGAAAACACGACTTTCTCAACTTCCCCCAAGTATTTTGACATTTTCCGTTTTCTTCGGGCTTCCACTCATTGTCGTGTGTTTATATATTTATTTAACTCGTTAAGATAAAGATATTTCACTATGTCAGATTTTTTCTTTTATTCTTTCCCTGAATGTTGAAATGGTTTCTGATAGATCGATTGATTAATGTTTCTGGGCACATCAACTGCTATGGCCTTTCGTCCCGTTAGTGTTGCGAATATTTTATCTCGGGTTGTGGCAGTGTTTCTCTCCTCTGGATGGGCAGGACTGGCACCTACCTACACGTCAGCTTGCGGGGGTTTCTCCCTCCAAGCATCTTCCCCAGCGCGGCACCACCCGACCCGGAAGAAACTAAGCTCCAGACAGCTCCCTCGACATGGTAGTGTAGTGTAGTGGAATGCATGTTAGTGTGTTTGGAAATAAGGAGATAGGATACAAGGAAGAGGAAGGAAAGAACGCGTGCGGTCGGGGCCCATTTATTAGGGGACTGCTCCGGCATTCGCCTGGTATTGGTAGGCGAAATCAGGGAAATCTACCGATCAGAGTAGCCAGCAGTTAGAATTTTCCTCCAGACACCCTCTGAATTCCACCCAGCTATACAGCAAATATCGAAAATTTTGTCGCAGTCTGGAGTTGAACACAAGGACCTCCCGATCAGAGACACTAGTGGCATCTGATGCTCCACTGAGCCACTTCTCCCGGTGAAAAACTCCTCCAAAACGCAAGTTAGATACATCCCCCCCCCAACTAATTTTTTCGACAATTCATTGTAAAATTAGGTTAAATTATCCTCAATCTGATAAATCAAGAAGTAGCGGATCAATGCCGGAAAGAGTATATTAATTTACAGGGTTTCACCAATCGTCTCGTAGATGCATTGAACGCCTTAAAATGTTTTTCTAGAATTCTTCGAGATTATCCTAGAGGCAGCCTACCGAGAATGATGCCAATTGATTTGTCTTATCGAGAGGAACAAAATGAGCTACAGATAGCCTGTGTAGGCACTTAAATCAGCCAAAACGCGTGTTAGGTGCGTAAAGAAAGGAAAACGTTGAGAAATCACTTACAATCTTCTGGATGGATCCAGAAAAAATAATCAGTCTCCATCAGATGACAGATATTTGGTACACCGGAAGTAGTCTAACCGCGAAGGACGGACGCAGGTTACTTGATAAAGATGTAAATAAAAAGTTTGATGCAAAGGGGGTCCGGAAATGTAGTTTCCCTCCCCTTGTTATACGCTGTTTTAGGCTGTGTATCCGTGGTGAAGTCGCATTGTTTGCCTTCCGCCACTCGAATCGGGCTTCAAATCCGTCCTTCCATGCGGGTTCGCGGTAGGTTTTCTCAGGGTTCTGCCGTTTCCTTGCCTCGATACTAGCTAGATAGCTAGGTGAAATTCAGTCACTACCTGGAGAAGAATTTCAGCGACCGGCTGCTCTGATCGGTAGTTGTCCGTTGTTTCTGCGATCAATACCAGGCAAGTACCGGTATCTGGATTCATCTTACCAAACGCGCCACGGACAGCGCGCGATCTTTCCTTGTCCTTCGTTGTCCTATCCTCACACCTTACACACACACACACTTACATTTTCACACACTATGCTACCATACATGCTGGGAGACCGGTCGGGAGCTTAGAGCTTGTCCCGGGTGGGGCGGTGCCCCGCTGGTGGAAGATAATTGGTTAGCGAAAACCTGCTAGCCGACGGTAGGTCGGCGCCGGATCTCATTATCCAGCGGGGGATGATCACATCCACCTGTAGAGGGAAGCTTATGCACTACACTTACGGGACTCATGATCTTAACAGTTGATGCGCACGGAATCACTAATCAATCAACCCAAAAACCTTGCCTCTTATACCAATATTGTCTCATTATTTATTTGGTATCATTACAATCATTTGGCAATAAAATCATTCACCCATTTCCTGATATATCTATAGAACATAGATACCGGTATCGTAATGCAGAATATATGAACGTGAGTAAGTAATATAATATTCACGATAAAAAAATTGAATTTCTGTACAGACAATTTCATATGATGTTTTTTTTTTAAGTATATATATCTGTGTGGTTTATATCTGGCAATGGTTCTCGGTTCCTCTTTTCCAGCTTTCTCTATCTACTACATCTTTCTATGTCAAATTTCTTGTCACCATCGCAGTCTGTATTTTTTGTTTCCATGGGGATGATGGTCTGCCCCGTCGTCTTCTATATGATGGTATCCATTTATGCACTTGTTTGGGTCACCTCTTTCTGGAATTCCAGTACTGATTTTCCAATTTGCATTCCCATTTCACAGCATTTCCTCCTCTATTCTCTTAGAGCTTCGGCAATGAACATGTTAAAAAGAATTGGGAACATACAGCATCCTTGTCTCAATCCTTAGAAATTATTACATCATCTGATATTTGTCCGTTTACTTTCACAATTCCTTTACTGTCTTTGCACATTTTCTTAATGGCGTTAACTAATTTAAAATTACATTTTTGTTCTAAATCTTTAAAAAAACCTGGTACTGGGAATGCTGTCATATGCTTTTTGAAGGTCAACAAACAATAGATGAAGATTCCTTCCACAGGCTTTTCTTTTGTCTAAAATTTGTTGAATGCAGAAAATGTTATCTATACATGAACGGCACGCCTTAAAACGGCTTTGTTCTTCCAGATTTTCAATTTCTGACTCAATTCTTCCTTTAATTATTCGCCCGAACAGTCTACAATTTGAATTCGTGACACTAATGACCCTATAATTTTCCCATTTTTCTTCATTGCCTATTGTTTATAAATCGGTATAATTTCTGCTTTTTTCATTCTTAGAGAATTTGTTCTTGATCTACGAGACATTTATTAAATAGTTTTACAATATTTGTTTTTCATTTGGTCTGGAGAGTGTTTTAACAGTTTAACCGGTATCCTCCCAGTGCCTGGGGGTCTATTATTTTTCATCCCTCTCAGAGCGTTATGTAATTCTTTTAGAGATATTTTTGAGATGTCTTCATCTAATTGTACATTATCTGCATTATAACTTATGCATTTGTATTATTCTTTATCCTCTGTCAAAAGTTCTTGAAAATATACCTCCCGGTTTAATATTAATTGGTGACATTCTGGATTTACATGACACATTAGTTTTCAGTTCTTTTGTTATTTTCCATGCTTCTCTAGACCTATTGTTTCCCATTAACCTATTTATATTGATATTACTATATGCTGTTTGATCATTGGAATCTCCTTAGCTTAGCTATTTTTACTTTCTCGTATACGTACGTATACGAGAGTAATATACGTAGTATAGAGAAAGTTATGTAATGCTGCGGAAAATCGATTACGAGATTTTGACGGAAATACACGTTTTGAGGTCCCCCGGTAGCGAAAAAGTGTTGTTTTTTTGTTTGTTTTTCAAAACGTCCGTCTGTCCGTCCGTCCGTCCGTCCGTCCGTCCGTGAACACTGCTAGCGCCTAAACTATGAGTACAATCTTTTCGTAATTGAAGAAAGCCCTGTCGATCTGGCTCTAGTTGAAGCTTTGAGATTTTGAAAAACATTCTTTAATATTTGGGGGTAGTTTACATGAAGCCCCCCGGACATGTTCAAAATGTTCTCAAAAACGGCTCCAATTTTTTTTCTTTAAATTTCTTGTGAAAATACAGTAAAATACGCTTATAAAGGTGGCATAGGTCCGATTTTCACGGTTAACTCTGAAGTGTCGAAAATTGCAAAAGTTTCAATTTTTCGGCACCTTCCTACAACTATAAAATTGAAGGTAGATATTTTTCCTTCAAATGAAATTTGTAGTCCATAAATTCATCATCATATTATAAAAGTGATGTAATTTTTTTCGAAAATTTCAATAGTTTTCGTGCAGTAGGGAGTGAAATATTTGCAATTTAAAAAAATACAAAAAGAAGATTTTCACAAAAACGGCTCCAAATTTTTTCTTTAAATTTTTGGAAGAGTTAGTACAAAATGCACCCTATGCGAACGCCACATTGTTCTATTCATTATTTTTTTCAAAAATTACAAAAATGTTTTTTTTTCGACGTCTCTCACGTCGGTAATATTTACATTAGTGGCGATTTCTTCACGTTATTGTATTCATGCGTATATTCGCTTTACATAATGTCAAATAAAGTTTCTCAAAAGCACAACAGTTTTCTATAAAAATGAACTCAAAATTCCGCATTATCAGAAACACAGAAACTCCATTTTCTCAAAAATGGCTCCAAATTTTGTATTCAAAATTTCTAATGGATATTGCTAATTACACTGTTTTATAAAACGTTAAGTTCATTTTGGGGTATTCTTTTGTTTTCTCAAAAATTACACAAATGTAATTTTTTTAAAAATATCTCTTACGCCGTTAATATGCACATTTCCATCGATATGTATACAGTATTACATTTGAGTGGAAGTGTTTGAAAGGACGTCAAATGAAGGTTTTCGAAAACTCAATAGATTCCTGTGAAAAAGGCCTTCAAATTTCGCATTTACAGTAATACTTAATTGCCATTTTCTTAAAAACGGCTTCAAATTTTTTAATGAAAATTTTTATTTTGGATGAGGTTTTTTTAATATTCTTGAAGTAATATTTCAACATTTTGAACACAAATGTAATTACATAACAAATTTACAAAACAAAATTACATAACAAATGTATTTTTTTAAATATCTCTCACGCCGTTAATATTGGCATTTACATCAATTTGTATGCTTTATTACAGTTGTGAGTGGAAGTGCTTAAAATGATTTTAAAAGAATTTTTTTCGAAAACTCAATACATTCCTGTGAAAAGGAGCTTCAAATTTCGCATTTACAGTACTGTTTAATCTTGAAAACGGCTTCAAATTTTTCAATGAAAATAGGTATTTAGGAAGAGGTTTTACGTTTCTTTAATATTCGTAAAATAATATTTCGAATGCACTATAAGGAAACCTAAAAGTTGAGAAAATGTAAAAAAAAAGTACTTTAGGCGACGTTAGATGGCAGCTAGCAAGAGGATAGGGCAATTCCGTAAAGCCAGTCCACACCAAGGAAATTAGAAAACTTTACTACGAGTAAGTCTGTGTCATTCTGTAGCATCTCTAGTTTATATTTCACTTTCCTCTCTTCAATCATTTGCTTCGAAACTTCATTCGACCAGTATGCTTGTCTTTCTTTTATTTTGGGCTTTTCACCTAATGCTTCAAACGCTGCTTCGTGGATTACTGATTTTATTTGTTTATGTTTTTCACTTGCTGATCGATCTACATTTATTTGCAATTTGTTTGCTAAACTAAATGTATACAGGAAACTCATCGAGTCATTTTTTAAGCTATCCAACTGATATATTTTTGGGTTACATGGACAATAATACCAGAAACTCATGCTCCATGCTCCTTTCTTTAAGTAAAATGTTAAATAACAAAACATCCAATATTGTGTAATTGTACAATTTCGTTAGTCAACATAATCAATAAAATGTATCTTCCTGATTAATTTTATCTTGATGGGACTATAGCCGAAACGCAGATTCACCCCACATTTTCTCCATTTACTAGCTGTTCACGTTTTCAATTCAGCGTAGACAAACAAAATCTTTAAGGAGACTTTAATACGCCGTCCGATAATAAGGAAAAATATACGGAGGAAATTATGACTGCATTTCTTTAGAAATAATTTACTTTTCCTTATAAAGTTCGTTGTTTCCGAAAATCACTTCCCTCTGACGTCTTTTTCACAAATTCTGGAGAATTTACACGTATTTGATTTTATTTATCTTTTTTGGAACGTTGTAATTTTACTTTACAATGTTTCTTTTTCTTAGGTCTTTTCACCTTCAGCCGGTTCATTTGCCCCAGTGGAGTGTCATTCGAACAATGCACTAGGCATTAACACGGTGACGTTTTAGTTGGATCTGCGTTTACCAGAACAGGAGCTCCTCCACTACAGACACGAAAGATAAGAAATAATTGAAATAGAAATGAATTGGTTTCGGCAAAGATGGTTAAAGAACTAATCTTTCCTATGCGTCGATTTACAGTGTGAAGTGATCATTTGATTTTTTCTCTATTTTAACATCACAGAACAGGCGATTTTTGAGCTTCAAGTATCCTTTACCTGGAGATTAACAAAGCATTGTCATAATTGAAAATGTAGATAGTCTTAATCTATCTTGGAATGTCAATGATCACTTTTTCTGATACTTAAGGGATTTCGTAATCCAAGTACTTTAATCCATCGTGTCACCTGAGGTCCAAATTCCTTGCGCTTTAAACGCAGAGAACGATGACTAAGAAAAGGACGATGACTTAAGAAAATAATTTATACACTTCCTCAGTAGAACAGTATACGGAAATTATCAAACAAAAAAAAGAAAACATAATATGTAAACCCTTTTCGAATGACAGAATACTCACAAAATCTATTAAAATTTAAGATGACAATAAAATTGAACATATTTGATAAACTATTACTTAATTGAGCAGAAGCTTAAAAGATGAATTAAATAACAATAAAGGGATGACAATAAAGGGATAACTCCACATAATTTTTCATTTATATTTTCCTATCAGAAGATTTAGGAATGAAAATGTGAAGAAGAATCAATATTATCAAAACTTCATCTTATTGAACAAATAAGAAGTCAACACAGTAAAACTTTGCAAGTATCTATGTGTGGAATTCTAAGACGAGGTCTGAGCCGCAGTTTCTTGGAGCCTTGGCTTGAAACCCTGGTTTCGGTTGACAGACACGGCTTTAGCGAAGTTTCGAGGCGGCGGCTCAAACCGTGGCTCAAGCTGTGCCTCATTCACTCAAATAGTAGAAAATAGAGTACTTAAGAAGTGCGGATGAATAAGAAGAGTGTAGAGAGATTGCAGCAGCAATCTCTCTGTACGTACTCTCTCCACCGCCACAGTCAGACAAGCTCTAAGTTCTCGACTGGTCTTCCGACACGTGTGGTAGTGTGGTGTGTGTAAGGGCTGAAGATAAGGTAAGGAAGAGGAAGGAAAGATCGCGCGCGGTCCGCAGCCGGTTTATTAGCGGGCTGTCCGACATTCGCCTGGTGTTGATAGGAGAAACCACGGAAAACTACCGTCCAGAGCAGGCGGCCGTTAGAATTCTCCAGACAGCGGCTGAATTCTACCTGGATGTGTAGCTAGAATCGAAAATCCTGCCACGGTCGGGACTCGAACCCTAGGATCTCCCGGCCAGAAGCACTGCAGTGACAACAATTGATTTCCTGAATTCCTTAAACCGGTTTGTTGTTCCCACAATGGTAAAATCTGTGGGGAAAATGCGGTAGTGACAGATTTTTAATCAGCACAAACCAGGTTTGCAAGCCATGCTTGAACGTCGACCGATCCCTCATGAATAGAGACATGAGTTCATTTTGTTTTATTCACTGATAAACTCGAATTTAATAAGGATAATAAACGAGAAGGATGCTCTGGATCTCAAAGACTTTTGCAATCGTTATGCTTCTCCCCATACGTCACATACATTTTTCACTGTTTTTAACGAAATTATAAAATCTAATTTTCTTTGAAAAAACTAAAGACCAATCTTATTGTGAAGTGGTAGTGAAATTATTTATTAGCATGAGTTATGGAGAAAAAGCTACTTCATTAAGAGATGGAGGATCAAGTATGTATTATTTGTACGAAAGGATGTTATCAGTTCATTGTTACACAAAATCTCATTGTCTTACAAGCAATTCTGCGATTTTCATTCAATATCAGAATATTTAAAACTTTTAAAAAATGCTAAAATAAGCTTGTAACAAGTAAATATACGTCATGAATCTACTTCACTCTAAAACTGAAGATTGCAAACATTTGTGACAGGGAAGCGTCCTGAAATTGTAAATACTTGTTAGTAAAAATTCATCGATAAGTTTGAATGGATAATTTTCTTCAAAAAATTAATTAAGTTTTATTGCGTATTTTTCATTTCCACGATTGAAAAAGTTTTCAATCAATTTTGAATACTGCCGCGCATTTTCTGAGAGTTGTATTGAAAATGCCTAGTTTGGTTTTAACTTACTTGTCTTACTTGCTTTTTGAACATTTGCAAGACTGACGATGACAGGGAGAAATTTAACAGCTTGGCGATGACTATTATCGTAGAAATATAAATAGACTTTGGAGCACACGCGCGCTCCTTGGGAAAAATATAGGTCACGCGTTAGCAAACAATCACAGGAATGGAGAGCAAATGAAAAGACATAGGCAGCTGCAGATTTATCATTGGCGAAACCCTAAGATAATTATTTTTAACGCTCCCTTTTCGAAGTCAACAATAATATTTTTGAGATTGGAGATTTTAACATTTTTTCAAAATTAATAAAACAATTAAAACATCCCTTCAAATAATAATTTTATTCAAATTTTAAATTTAAAAATTGATAAGGATCGTTTACCTATACATTTATAATAACTATAAATTAGTAATTTTCATAAAATTCTTTAACAAATTTGCCATCTTGTTTACTACTTTTTCAGGCCCCTTGGGCTCAAAGGTCCCAAGCTCTAGCTTATTCAGCTTAAGGGTAAATCCGCCATAGGATATAAGAGCTTCTTTTGCAAGCTAAGAGCTTATTTTGAAAAATGTTATGAATTATACATGTATTATATACGGGTAAGTTGCCTAATTTTGATCGATTTTTTATTTTTCACTTCTATGCTCTCTATAAAGATTCAACTGAACCAAATTTATATGAAAAGAATCTACAATCTATATAATATCATTATAAAATATAGTATTTTAATTAGTTTGTTTCTGCTAAAGAGAAATGAAAAAAGAAACGGAAAGGGAGTAGTCGGTTCTAATTGGGATAACGTTTACCCACTTCGGACTCAGTCTCTTAAGTTGGACCTCAAAATAATTGCAAAAATGATAATAAACAAATTGGGGGAATGAGTCTGTTGACTGAAAATAACATTAATTCAATATATCCACATGATAAAGTTGAATTCGTTAAAAGAAATTACAGATTTCTTGGGAAAACATAGACGACACTCCACTCGTTTTTTGAATGGTTTGCACATCTAATTCGAATGATGAAGATTACATCTGCAGACAATCATTTTAATATTTTCAAGTAAACTTGTCTGCTAGGTTTTAAATATTACAAAGTAATGAAAAAAGATATGTAGCACTACGTAAATTAATAATCAAGTTCTGGTCTTTTGATTAAATAAAATCTTTTCAAAAAACTCAATCATCCCATTACAAAAGAGTTAAGAAGCAAGACTACGTCTGGTAAAATTATATTAAGTCTCTGCTACTTAAGAAGACAAATTTCTTACTATTGTAATTTATTTTAACATACCGAGTGTGAACCTCAAAGCCATATCCCAGAAATATTATCGTATGAACTTCCGTTTTCTTTCTACGTATCACGCAGAGCTATCTAGATTCAACACCATGATATTGTTTGTGTTTTTGTGAGCAGAATCTTAATTTGACTGACTTAATTTGACTATTTTTAATCTCTTGAAGTTAGAAAGGAAAGAATTAAAAATGCCCGGGTTAAGGAGATAATGAATCTGCAACATGATATTATAGAGGAAACTGAAAAGAAACAACTCACTTGATATGGACATGTACAACGAATGAATGAGAAAAGACTCCCCAAAAGATAATTTGAATGGCAACCAAGTGAAAGGAGAAGACGAGGAAGACCCAGACGAGAATGGAACGACGAGATCAGAAAGATAATCGAGAAGTGGAAATTACCTTCCGATTCCTGGAAGAACAGAGAAGACTGGAAAAGAATATTAGGCGCCGGAAGACCAAAGTAGCGGTTAGAAACCGGCAAGAAGATGAAGAAGAAGAAGATTCTCTTGAAGTCGATTGTCTTGCATTTCCAATGATCGTAGTTGGTAATTGGATGGACTTTTCGTTAAAACTGCCCCCATTAACTTCTTTTAATAGATGATATCTCGGACACTTTATGATAATTTGCCAACAGTCTTGTAAAAAAATTAGTTCCAATATTTTATGTTTTTATGGATATAATCTGAAGAGAATTCGTCTTTACCATTTTGCCCAGCGCTGCAAGAACTAGGTATGCTTATTGTCTTCTTTCAATGTCCATCAAATGGCGCACAAAATCACCTATTTACATACACTCCATTCTAATTCATTCTGTTGACGTGAAAAATATAAAATAATGTTTACCAGTCTTAAAAGATGGACCAGTCAAATCAAGGCAATCTTCTGTGGTCCATTTTCGACAACTGGTCTAAATACAAGAAACAGATGACGCTGCAGAACTTCTTAAAAGACAGCATTAGTATTACTATACGTATTTGGAAGACAATGAAGAATTTTTTAGTGTAAAATTTGAAACTTTCTCCCTCTGTGCACAATACCTTACGATATATAGCACGAAAATAGTGAGGCAGTATACGAAAAACCTGTTCGTGCTCCTTAAAATGACTCCTATTCATTGGAAATTAACTAATATACCTATTACAGCATCCACAAGCATTGGAGTCCCTTTGTATGATACAAATGTACTTAAGCGCAGAAATACGTGTGCAGTTTAATTTAGATGATGGTCCAAATTCGAGAACTTTCCCCTAATTATTCCTTACATTCTCCCATTCTCCAACATTACATTATGACCTAATAAAACATGATTAAGTGACTAGTTTAAATTCGTGATGCTTTAATTGAAACAAAATATTTTACTAAAAATCTTTAAATTCAGTAACATTGTGTCAAAACTGAAATTTTCGGGAAATTAAATATTTGTTAAAAGGTTTCATTATTCCCCAAAAGAAAAAAGAAAATTTGGACGAGAAATCCTGGCAACAATTTCTTACCTATTGCTATTATATTTTTATATCGTTCCAGAGTAAACACATTGATATCAAATTAACCATTCCCATTTACTCATATCAGCTTACAGTAAAGTCCCATTTTTTACGCTATGCTGGCCACAGTTCTCCTTTATATATACGTTCCATGCATAGATCGTTTATAGATAAGTAGAATACATTATCTAAATATCTGGTGATTGAATCACACTTCGTTTTAAAAAATACTATTCGTATCTTACAGATTCAACAAAGTTAATCTGGAGGCTATTGTTTTGGGATTTTCTAATCCTGTTGTTTTGACTAAATTAATTCGCTGTACAAAAGTTATCATTAACCTGCACACTTCAGAGTTCATAGTTCATTTTCTGACTCTTGTATCATTGGCTCCGTAAATCGCGTGTTTATTGACGCAACTATGACGTTTAGTCATAAGCAGCTAAAAATCTCATAGAGGATGCGATGTGCGAATGTAAACGTCACTGTTTCGTTTTCCACTCCTTTAGAGACACTATGGTATTCTAAATGAAAAATTGAAATATCACAGAGATAATTCTCATATTATTTTTGTCATTTGTCCGGAATAAACAAATGAATACCGCCTACTTCCTTTCGAATAAAATTATACTACAGATTTGTGTGCTTTGAAATATCTTCAATCTGTTATTAAAATTAATACTATTGCCTGAGGATAAACACTCTTGGAATAACATCGACCGGTTTTGTTGAGGTTATCATGGGTTCCTCAGTTTTTTGTGGCAAATACAAAAGATGCTTAAGTTAATAATGCAACAGATAAAACTCTCGTCAAACGAAAACTCTGAAAAAACTTATCGATGTGATGACGAAATTTCTTCTAATAATGTTATTCTTTCATCATTGACTGGTCTGGTTTTTTACGAGTTCGAATATTCGTCAGGCTTCCTCAACTTGTTTCCGAAATTTCAATTATTTTCTGTATGGACGTGCATCAGAACTCTGTGCACGACATAAAAATGAAATGTTACAAATTTTTGCCTTTGTAGATTTTCTTCAGAATAGTTTAGATGGATTTTACCCATTAACTTAGAAAAACAAAATAAAATTGATGTCGTTTTCTGGAGTTAACCGTTTCACTAATGATTCGTTAAAAAATTCACACTTTAAACATGGGGCAGGTCCCTTTTTCTTTGAACGCTTCCGAAAATTTCAAAAGTTAGAAATAATGTGAAAAAGTATTTGCAGTTACAGAGCCACTATTTTGAAAATAGTTTAAAGGTATTTTTGTGTGATACGATTTATAAAAGTGTTGTCATAAACAGGTCCAAATTACTTTTTTGATTTTTTCTATGAGGAAAGTACAACAAAAAAAGTGTCGCAGGTGCCATTTTGCTTTGAGTAATGGGATGTAAAATGTTTCGAAAACGTGAGTAGTTTTACCTCATTTTTATACACCATTACAAACAATGCGAAGAAGTATGTGTTATTGACACACCACTAGTTTATTATTAAAATTAATTACAATTGTGTGTTTTATTATTTTCTCCTTTATAAGGTATTTTCTCATCGCGGTGGATATCACAAGCGAAACCCATCGAATCTATTGGCAAACTGCGTAAAGAGAACACTCACCAATACTGTCGATTTTTGGTTGTTTGGTGATTGCGAGCGCGTCAACAGCTTGGGTCATTAGTACCGTAAATGTTGTGCGTAAATGATGGCGGTAATCTCTCCCGCTGGAAGTGAGATCCGGCGCCGACCTACCGTCGGCTAGCGGGGTTTCCCCTAACCAGGACTCTCCCACCAGCGGGGCACCGCCGCAGGCAGGACAAGCCCTAAGCTCCCGTCCGGTCTCCCGGAATATGTGGTAATGTAGTGCATGTTAGTGTAAGTGTAAGGGGAGAGGATAAGGAAGAGGAAGGAAAGATCACATGCGGTCCGTGGCCCGTTTGTGAGGGTACTGCTTCGGAATTCACCTGGTGTTGATCGGAGAAACCACGGAAAACTACCGATTGGAGCAGCTGGCCGCTAGAATTCTTCTCCGGACAGCGACTGAATTCTACCTAGCTGAAAAGCTAGTGTCGAAAAATCCTACCACCGCCAGGACTCGAACCTAGAACCTCTCGGTCAGAGGCGCTGCAGTGACATCAGTTGATGCACTGAGCTACTGCTCCTGGTAATACTGTCGAGAACAGTCGAGAATGATGGTAACGACAGTTCTTATCCCTGACAGGGACATACGTATATATTTCATTGGGAGCTAAGCAGTGCGCTCACCCTACAAAACTGGGAGAACGATTGATAATGGAGTGCATTTTGTCCTGCTCTATTTTATGTATTAAGTGGACGCGGACGTGTTGGCTTTCCCAGATTCCTCTCCGTAGTCTGAGTGTCCTGAACGAATACAGGAAGATTTCCTTTATTATCAATTTCCGTAACTTCAACTATAACCCAAATGCGTCATTGAGACTAAAATCCAGATAACCGACTATTTAAACAACTGCATTTTTAAATGAGAGAACTTTTCATCCACACAGAATTTCATGTGCTTTTTAATTATTAACATTTAACATTTACTCTTGTGCACTGGTGTCGCATAATTTATACGGTTCACTACAATCAACAAGAATTACTTATGAATTCTTGGCTGTCCGGGATTAGCCGCGTCATGGTCGATGGAGCTGACGTTTCGGCCATCTTGATGTGGCCTTCTTCAGAGCTATACTGCTGCCGAGAGGCTGGCGTGTCGTGTTATATTGGGCGGGTGCGCGTGCCGATTGGCACGCCAGTCTGAAGAAGGCCACAACAAGATGGCCGACACGTCACGTCCATCGACCATGACGCGGCTAATCCCGGACAGCCAAGAATTCAATGACTTCGGCCGCGGAAGCCTACGACTATAATGCTTATATTTTTAATAATTTTTTAAACTTTGGAAGCGAAATTGTCACAGATGCAGATGAGCGATCCAATATAATGCCAGTCTTTTCCTTGTTTCATAAGGTGGAGGTTCTGCAGATACGGGCGAGTAGACAGGTGCCCCGCTCTGGAGTACACACCACTCACGGCGCGTCCTGATAATTACATGCAGCACCCGACAGACGACGCGCGTGCAGTTGTCGCTAGGGGGGAGATGAGGAATCTTTGGAGCACGCATGCATCTCTGGAAAATCTATGATGCATATCTCTAGACTGATTATTCTAGATTTTGTAGATATATCCTCTGTTCGAAATGACGTGTCGACTGACGTAGTATCATTTGAGATAATTTATTGTTTTAAATCAGATTCTTTGGTACAATTCAGTATTGATGATCGGAGTAATATATCGTATAAATATTATCTTCGTACTTGAAGAATTTATCGACGTTTTTAGTTTCATATAACATTTACTTGACATATCTACTTGAACGGTCTGACAACTTGTTTAGTACGTATATCAATTAAGATGGATTTCTAATTGGAGACACGTTATTGAGTCTGTGAAGTAGAGATCCTCCAACTTCAGTAGTCAGCAAGTCCTTTTACTGGAAACTAACCGAGATTTTCTATGCAATATTTCAACATACCGAATAATACTGACAAATTGTATTTCAATTGTATTTTTCTCTCAACAAAATATGAAAGACTTTATTATTATGTATTTAGACTATTTAAAAACCAGAATACAAAATCAGCCCACTTAAGAATTGTAATTGCTGGAGACAACGGTTTAGACGCAGAAAATTATACCAGGTGGACATTTCCCGAAGATTCGGACCGCGTTGCCCGGGCAGTCAAGGGTTCGCTCGCCCAGCGAAGTGCTGACTCACCTCCCGTGCTGACATATGGGAACTATCGCTGCGTTTAACTTGCTTTAATGAAGATGCCTTTGTCTCGAATGCATTCTTGCCACATACTCCAATTTACCCTTTGAAGTAACTCTAAAGGAATTGCTGCGATTTTCTCTTCAATAGACCTTCCTCTTCTTCTGATTTCCGGTTTATTCTTCCTCTGAACGCCGGTTTATTGCATACACCTGATCCTTCAAGTACCCTCAAAGGAGAAAGTCACAATGGGACAGATCAGGTAATCTATGAGGACATAACCCACGACTAATTATTCGATCTTTACTATAAATAGAATTTAAAAAGTTAATGGATCCAACAACTGTGTGAGCAGTAGCCGAATACTGATGAAAGTAACCAAAGAGCCTTTCTACTGGTGTCAATTGTTCGAAGAATAATGTCAATATCTGGTTTATGTAAACATCAGCGGTAACGGTGGTGTTGAAAAAAAAATTGGCCCTATAATCCTTGCGAAACTCAACGCACAACACACTCATATCTTTACGTCGTGAAACGGTTCTTCGTGAAGCAGGTGAGGGATTTCTGCGCTCCAATAGCGGCAGTTTTGGCTGCTGACTTATCCGCTCGAATAAAGCCATGCTTAATCAGACAAAAAGGATCAGAATGTGTTCCGAGAATACAAGAGGTACCAAGAATGCATTCGAGCTAACGGACATCACTTTCGGCATCTTCTTTAACGTACATTAAGCGCAGCGATAGTTTCCGTGTGCCAGCGCGGGAGTTGTCAGCGCTTCGGTGGGCGAGCGAACCCTCACATCCCCGGGCGACACTGCCCGAATCTTCGGCGAACGATAAAATGTACACACGGTATTAGAATTTTATTCAGGGAGAGCTTTCACTCCAAAAGTCCCCTTCTCCCTCTGTTTATGTGCCTGTCTGCAGAAAACAATGTGTTGGACTTCAATTATTTAATGCTTTGTGGGAAGATATTTGCATGTTTGAGAAGATTACTACTGCGTGTGATATTATAATTATAGATATTTGCTTTGCGTGATAATAGATTTCCGTAAGTTAGTTTTTAAACGAAAAGAGTTATTTTGCAAATAGGAAAACGCTCTACGCTGTGAGATTTAAAAATAACATGTAAAAAAGACGGATTGTCGATTTAGTGCAATACGAGTTTTTTGTCAGACTTCTTGATTAAATGTTTTAACGGATTTTTTTAAAAGAAAAATACTGAAATAATAATGATTATCCGACGTGATTAATTCCATATGATTGTGCTGCACCCTACTGTGGTTTGCCTAGTATTCTAAGAAACGCTCTTGTAAAGTATTCAGAGAGATGCCCACCACCTCATAGCCGTGCCCCCTTAAAAGTTTTGGAAGGGACTCCGTAGCCTTTGTCAATAAAACATTTTTCATTCAAATATGTTCATCTCCGATTTTCTCTCTTTCTAGCGAGGCAATTTCAGAAATTGTTACAATATATTTGAGGAAGAGTCCTTCCAAAGAATCTGACCACCGTGTAAAATAGGCATTTGAAGGAAGCGGACAAAGTAACTTGCTTACAAGATTTCGTGGGCTCTACAACCAGAGCAACGGCTGTGAAATTTAAAAGGAGTTGTACAAATTACTGTCAACTCCGGTTATAGTGTACTCGGATATAGCGAACACTCGATTATAGTGAACGTAAGCAACTGGTCCCATTTCGCTTACAAATAAGCATAAGAAGATTCGGTTATAGTGAAGCTGAACCTCGGTTATAATGAACCTCTTTTATAGGAAATACAACAACCTGGAAATTAATTCCCTCCTGGAAGAGAATATAGCACTTCGGCCACAAATTCCAACACTAGGCAGCTTGAAAAAAATATCGGTCAAAGACCATAATCGAAGAAGTTTTCCCTGAAGTGAAGATAGCTGGCCCGGACTGGGGACCTCACTGATGCTCTCGTGCCACTTACATCTGCGGAAACAAAGGCGTGGGCTAGAACTAGCGGCTTTGCTGATCTCTATATTAATGAAATCATTGTTGAGAAGTTCTATTGAATTTTTACACCATCGGATATAGTGAACCTATGATATATTAAACCATAAATGTCTACTGTACTTCGAGGGGCTAGTACGTCACTGGATGCTTGACCCATGAGAGACTTGTGGGGAAATCATTTTTCACACTAAAGCAAATAAATTATCCATTAAAGTTAAATACAACAGTAACACTTGAACTTCTCCATTGATATTAAAACTATTTTTTCAACAGATAGAATCTTTATTTCCAAATCGTCTTTATTTAGGAGTGCAATGATTGCATCAACTTTCTAAGATCAGGTTTCTGCCTATTCCTGTTTCTGCAGGAACAAAGATTTCTTTCGATTAAAAAAGACGTCTCATTGTAGAAATTATGTTAGTAAGAGTAAGATTTACTAGAGGAGGTAGACAACATAAAAACTTGTTAATTTATCCCTACATAGCATTTGAGTAACTCCTCGAGTGTGCGGATGTTCGAGTGTGCGGATGTACGGACGTGCGATTCTGCCAGTCACAGTTAGACCACTTCCCGTGCACCGATTGAGACATACGAGGTGTCAATCGATGCGACTCGGTCTCCTGATGGGGAACTGATAATTTGTTTTCTGATCCGGACCTTTAGATCTCAGAAATGTCTAAAAACGTGATTTTCCTTGTTTTGGCGCTGCGATCTTCGTGAATATGTCGGGAATTAAACCAACGCCACCTAATTAGATCGATGTAGGTAGCGTTGATTAATCTTCACTACCAAAATATACCAACGTAGATGAAGGCGAAGAGAAAGACGAAGAGAAGGACGAAGAGAAGGACGCAGAGAAAGACGAAGAGGAAGACGAAGAGGAAGACGAAGAGGAAGACGAAGAGGAAGACGAAGAGGAAGACGAAGAGGAAGACGAAGAGGAAGACGAAGAGGAAGACGAAGAGGAAGACGAAGAGGAAGACGAAGAGGAAGACGAAGAGGAAGACGAAGAGGAAGACGAAGAGGAAGACGAAGAGGAAGACGAAGAGGAAGACGAAGAGGAAGACGAAGAGGAAGACGAAGAGGAAGACGAAGAGGAAGACGAGGAAGGAAGACGAAGAGGAAGACGAAGAGGAAGACGAAGAGGAAGACGAAGAGGAAGACGAAGAGGAAGACGAAGAGGAAGACGAAGAGGAAGACGAAGAGGAAGACGAAGAGGAAGACGAAGAGGAAGACGAAGAGGAAGACGAAGAGGAAGACGAAGAGGAAGACGAAGAGGAAGACGAAGAGGAAGACGAAGAGGAAGACGAAGAGGAAGACGAAGAGGAAGACGAAGAGGAAGACGAAGAGGAAGACGAAGAGGAAGGCGAAGAGGAAGACGAAGAGGAAGACGAAGAGGAAGACGAAGAGGAAGACGAAGAGGAAGACGAAGAGGAAGACGAAGAGGAAGACGAAGAGGAAGACGAAGAGGAAGACGAAGAGGAAGACGAAGAGGAAGACGAAGAGGAAGACGAATAGGAAGACGAAGAAGAAGACGAAGAGGAAGACGAAGAGGAAGACGAAGAGGAAGATGAAGAGGAAGATGAAGACAAAGAGGAAGACGAAGAGGAAGATGAAGACGAAGAGAAGGACGAAGAGAAAGACGAAGGGAAGGACGAGGGGAAGGGCGAAGGGAAGGGTGAAAGGAATTAATAATTATTCTCGAGATAGCGGATGAATTTTACCTCTCTCTGTAGCTAGGGTCGAAAATCTTGCCACATAGGGTCTCGAAGCTAGAACCTCTCGGTCAGTTCTCCCTACATATGTGGTTCTGTAGTGCATGTGAAGTGTGTGTAAAGGGATAGGATGATACAACGATGATCTCGCGCAATTCTTGGCTCATTTGTTAGAGTATTTCCATGGCATTCACCTGATGTTGATTCGAAAAACCACGGGAAACTAAGTCGGTTGGCGACATGACACGCAATATTTTACGCAACTGGTAGCAACCCTTTTCCTTAAAGAAACCTTAATAAAAGATGGAACTTGTTGCGAGGTGTTGCAATAACAGCAGAGATTTGAGAATGCGGTACATGGATGGGGGTGTTGCGGAACGAAGCAAGGAAGAGGCGCGACGGGGATGTAAATAAATTACTTTATGTTTAGAGTATAGATAGAATTCATTGCTTTTTCTGACTAACAGATGATTCTGATAAATACTCGGGTAACCCAGCAAGTTTCTTCAGCTTGTTTCGAATATATCCAAAACTTCCACTAACATGGAATGCAAATAGCAGATCGTTATCAGCTTACGCATTAACAATGCGGCACGTGTCGAGTCAGAGGAATATTTCCAGATATACCAGAGAGGATAATAATTAAAAGTACATAAGGATATTTGACGATTTCTTAGTGAGCAAGCGGAAACAAATATCTTAAATATTGCGCTCCTAATCTTCATTTAATATTTAATATTCATTTGCAATTCACTGTGAAGTTGGGAAGGGTAAGTGGCAAAATACGACTGGTAACCTTATTTGCATTGCACATATCAGAAGCAGTGTGCATTGGATTTCTTGTATTCAGACGGCGGCTATAACGGCAGGTTCCATTATGACGAATCGCAGCCCCTTCATTTCTCACCATATTATTTGTGTGTATTGTTTCGCTTTGAACTTTTAGGCTATTTCTATGTGAATTAACGATTCCTGTCAAAAAATAACACTAGGCAACAAATAAACACTATTGTTATTTGAAGGTGCTGAAATCAATGCTGTTTTACGAAAATTTCTACCACATTAATTACATAAATACGAGTTTTCCCGTAGATTACACACACACACACACCTCTCTCTCTCTCTCTCTCTCTCTCTCTCTCTCTCTCTCTCTCTCTCTCTCTCTCTCTCTCTCTCTCTCTCTCTCTCTCTCTATATATATATATATATATATATATATATATATATATATATATATATATATATATATTGGCAGGTGCGATGATACGGGCACTGTTGCACGCACCAAAGACGCACAAGGACGAAAAAATAGCTCGGAGGTTCCCAAATACCATACCATTTTCTTTAAAATCTAGTAACTTTAATAACCGTTTGATTTCTCTACAAATACGATCAATGTAGTGAATAAAGAAATAAGATTCAGCAGAGCAGCAGAAATGTGGGTAGTTAATACTGCTGGTGCGCGACGCAATTTTAGCCGACTGCAGTAAAATTCTGCGAAGCGAAGTTCTTAAAGTAGATATTTCAAGCTTTAATCTTATCTAAATTAACAGTCAACCTGGGTGCCGCGGAACCCGCGGGTTCCCAGATAGTTTGGCAGGAGCTCCATACGGAATCACTATTTGCTCAGCCAAAATATGCGTAAAATGGAAATCATCTTTACAAGGAATATTTCACGTGGGAACGGGGTACTGGGATGTCTTATTAAAATATAATGTTAATATAATATTTAAGTAATAATTACAATATTAATATAAATTAGATATACAAATGCAGTTGATTGTAAAAACATGTATGATTTAATCAAATAATTTAAAAAGGTCATAAGGATAAAACCAAAATACACAAAAAAATGTTTTTTTCATTTTCAGATTTTGTTTTCATTTTAACAATTTATACGAATTTTGTTCACATCTGCTGATACGTTAAACTAAATTACGCGAAACGTGTTTCAGAATATGTGAAGAAATAAAACATGTTCAATTATTCTTATTCTTATGTAACAATCCCTCTATTTTATGTATTTTTGACTATTTAAATAATATTGCTAATTTGAGTAACAAAATAGCTTTGATCAACGAACTATTTTATCTGCTACCTAAATATGTGGTTCTTTCAAGAAAACCATGAGTTCGAAGGGATCCTAAAGGTGTCAAAGGTTGATGACTCCTGGCTTTCAAGGACTATCAATATACATTTTGTATGCTGTTTCAAAGCTTTGTAACACGTCTTTTTTTCCTATTTGTAACCTACCCACTTAACACAATGAATTTGAGTAATTTATACTATTACGTCTCTTACATGAGGCCTTCAAATCTTGCCTCAAAACATGTCACTTATCTCACAACACACAAACCACGAATTCTGTGGGCACTAAATCGAACTTCCAATACAAAGCTCGTGCTGCGAAAAATTTGCAACACATGTGCGGAAAAATTATCCTGTCTTGCCAACATTAAAATAATTATTTTCCCTGAAATACGAATTGGCCGAAATAATTACCGACAAGTGACTTCACATGGAACAAACAACTGGCACGTGTGGTTGTGGCACGAATTGGCCGAAATAATTACCGACAAGTGACATCACATGGAACAAACAACTGGCACGTGTGGACAAATTTAGGTTATATATTTTGAATCAGTGCATTGAACATAGTAAGAATACACTTTGGTCCGCATTTTGTAAAATGGCTATTGTCCACACTAATAGGTTAAACCAATGGAGGATCTGTAAAATGACTTCCCGCCATGTACTTATTCACAGTGTGTCAACAATTCGTCGGAATGTAATATTTATCTTTGCCGTCATCTCTTGATTACATTTTTTTATTTGCTGATTTTTGTTCTTTTCAGAGTCATAGAATATTTAGATCCCTAGCGAATGTTCGTGTTTTATGTAAGTTTTACGACTTGGAGAAGTATAATATAAACAAACTAGTTGTGCTACAACAGCTCATATTTTCTCGCATTATTTTTAACAACTGCGCAGTATCGTGCTATTAATGAACCTACAAAAAAGTTTCAAAAGAGCAAATAGTTTTCCTCCGCCCCGAGAATCAAACTCAGGTCCATCGGCTTAACTCGCCACTACATACTTAATCGCTACACCAGACAGTTGCTCCAGCGAACTCACATTGCCGACGCTTAAAAAGCTAATGGCCTCTCCCATTATCTCAAACACACAAGTTTTGAAAATTCAGAGAGTTCAATGGAAATGAGATCTGCGTAGAGCTCTTTGCTCTATCCATGAAAAAATGGAAAGAAAACAATTAGAGCTGTTTGGGAAAAAATGTTTTCACGAATTGTTAACTTCAAGCAGAAATAACGCAAAAACAAGAAATTCTTTTCAAACAGTATTACATGACCTTTTTTAAAGATCTAAATTTAAAAAAAAACAGATTTCATTTAAGAGAAAAATCTCTATCTTCAAATCTTTACTTTTTCAGTATTAACTTTTTTGTAGTTTTTGAAAATATAAGGTTCGTACAAAACGGGACCAGTACCAATTTTTTACGAGGAGAAAATTTGAACGAAAACATTGGAGTCGGTTTTCAAGAAAATAATTATCGCTGCGTCATTTTAATAGTTTACGCTATTTGAGAACAAATAAAAACTAGAGGTTCTACAGAATGGCACAGACTTTCTCGTCCCATTTTTTTCTAATTTCCTTGGTGTGGTCTGGCTTTAAGGTCTTGCTTCATTCTCTGGACAGCTGCCTTCTATTGTCGCCCAAAGTACATTTTTTTGACATTTTCTCAACTTTTTACTTTTCTTATAGTACAACCGAAATATTACTTCAATAATATTAATGAAGAGTTAAACGTCGCCCTGAATAGAAATTTTCATTGAAAAATATGAAGTTGTTTTTAAGAAAACTGTATATGCGACATTTAAAACTCTTTTTTACAGGAATCTATTGATTTTTAGAAAAACTCCATTTGATTTCATTTGAATCACTTCCACTCCCAAATGTAATAATGTATACAAATCAATGGAAATGTGGATTTTAACGGCCTGAGAGATATTGCAAAAAATTACATTTGTGTAATTTTTGATAAAAACAAAAGAATACACCAAAATGAACTTTACGTCATATTAAACAGTGGAATTAGCAGTATCCATTGGAAAAAAATTGAGAAAAAATATGGAGCCATTTCTGAGAAAATGGCGTTTGAGCGTTTCTGATAATGTGGAATTTTGAGTTCATTTTCACAGAAAACTTGAGTTTTCGAGAAACTTTTTATTATTCAAAGCACATTTACTTATAAATATAATAATGTAAAGAAATTGGCTCTAAGATAAATATTACTGACGTGAGAGGCAAGTGAAAAAAATTAAATTTTTGAAAAAACAAACGAATAGAGCTATGGCTTTTATGTTATCCTACAGGATACATTTGCCATTACCCCTACTAAAAATTCAAAGCAAGAATTTGGAGCCGTTTTTGAGAAAATCTTGTTTCTGTGTTTTTTTAAATTTGCAAATATTGCACAAAAACTACTACCATTTTCAAAAAATCTACATGATCTTAATGAAAGAAATATTTATGGACAACATTAATTTGAAGGAAGTGTTTGTATCTTCAAATTTATGGTTGTAGGAAGACCCTGAAAAAATTCAAACTTTTGCAATTTTCCAAAATTGAGAGTTATCTGCGAAAAAGTGTATTTTATTTTATTCTTAGAAGAAATTTAAGGAAAAAATTTGGAGCCGTTTTTGAGAAAATTTTGAAAATGTCCGGGGGCTTCATGTACAGTACCCCCAAATTTTAAAGAATGTTTTACAAAATTTCAAAGCTTCAACTAGAACCAGATGGACAGGGGTTTCTTTAATTTGGAAAAAATCCTATGCATGGTTTAGGCGGTAGAGGTGTTCACAGGCGGACGGACAGACGGACAGGCAGAAGGACGGACGGACAGATGGACATTTTGAAGGAAAAAAACAACACTTTTTCGGTATCAGGGGACCCCAAAACGTTTTTTTTTCGTTGAAATCTCGTTATTGATTTTTCGCAGATTACATAACTCTCTATACAACGTAGAGAATATTACGCCGTACCACGTATGCGTACTTATAGAAGAAAGTAAAAATTGAGCTATTTTTGAAAAAAAATTACAAAAGTTGAAGTTCATGTAAAGTACACCTAAAAATCAAAATATCAGTTCCAAATTAGTAGGGTTTCAATTTCCTTTAAATCGACCGGTGTCAGGGAATAACAATTTGGGAGAAATTCGTCTAAACAGTGTTGGCCACCACACACAGACGGACGGAAGGACAGAAACGTTTTGCCGGCAAAAAGTTTTCGGTATCAAGGAAAATGTGGATTATGTCTACGTAATAAGCTGTGAGAAATTATTCACTATATTTAGGAAGAAAAATATCCACTTTTTCGCAACCAGTGTCTGGCAAAAAAATATTTTCTATTGGAGTATTTGCCGTTTTCTGACGCACGATTAAAATATTTTGTTTCTTAAGGAAGAAGCTCCCTAGCCGAATTGCTTTACGACCCTCCATGAAGTCACGAAAGTTAAGCAACTCGAGATACCACGGATTCTTGAACGGCTGACCGTCTGGAGACTCCGGTTATATCGGCGCTGAGCCCTGGCCGAAAGGATAAAATGCATTGACTGACGTGACGAGACAAAACAAACTCTTAACGGAAGATTGCTCCAGATACCCTCAATACCAAAGTAGGGCTAGGGGACATGTTGCGAAAAAGACACAACAAATTAAAAAAAATAATAAAATGCGAAAGTAAAATAAGTGAATGATTGCTGCCTATGAACTAGACTCGAGATAAACGAGATGCAAGATTCATGGTATTAAAATATGATTTGCATATAAAATTTATAGGCCTAATGACAATATCTTACAAAATGACACTGTATATTGATTATTTGTATTTGTGCACAAAGTACTGAAACTCAGGAATTTATAATTTTCGTTTAACTTAGACTGATGCATCGCGGAATCGAGACTCACACTCATTTAACCTGTATCAATTCTCCAGAACAGTCGAACTCTTTTCACAAGACTCCTCGAATTGCACGTATTTTTCACTCTGCATTGGATATTGTAATCGTAGATCAGTATCATTAATCACATATTTTTAAGCAGAACAACTTCATAGATATTTCTGAGACGCGCATAGTCTGGCTCCATACATTGAACTTTGAGCATCTGTCGCTGCAGAGATCATACAAATCGTTCTTTTCTCGGGCCACGAATCGGAAGATGTGTAGATTATTCACGAGAGATAAGAGTTCGGCAAGATGTCTGGCACGGCAAGATGTATGGACCTCGATCTTGATTGTCATATGTTACACGTCTCCTAACGAAGCCAAGGGCCCCACGTTGCCGATTCGTGCTTGAGGCCAAAATTCAAGATCAGAAGTACAGCTGACTTGCGAGACAATAACCTTACAAACAACTTGCGACGGTCGATGAGATATCTTAATCCGCAAAAGAGATTAGATAGTGGTTATCAGTCCCCTCCTGAAACTCCACTCTGCAGGTGCTAACTTATACTGGGGCTCCATGCTGAATCAAAACCTTGGGAGAAGTTCATTCCGGGTATATTTTTCTCCGAATTCCTTTTCCTTTCGTTAACATGTATTCAGAATAAATCATTCCTAACACGTACTTTTATACTAAACAGCACGACCCTGCAAGATATTCAGTTATGTTAATATATACTTTTAATTAATATAAAATTAATACTTAGAATACTTGTGTCGTAAAGTGAGTAAATGAAGTGATCATTAAAACATCATTTTTCAGTTCCTGTTTGTGTATATACAGGATGAGTCACGTAACTTTAGCACCTCCTGTAACTTTTGAACGGTTGAAGATATTGAAATGCAGTTTTCACGGAATTGCATGAGAAAATAGGGCTAACTGATACATGTATTTATTTCTATTTTATCACTTGTATTTTACGAGATATTTGAGGCAACTTTGTTTTTTCAAATAGAACTATACATATTTTTTCATTCTATCATAAAGAGCGTAAAAAGACGAATCCAATGATATACATATTGTCATATCTTAGGTAAGGATTTTTTTGAGAAATTTTGATTCTTTTGCGACCAGTTCTTAACGGATATTTTGAATGTGACCGCCACAGAAGGTCACGCAGCGCTCCAGCAGCAAGTGCCCGCTCGGGGAAGGGAAGGGATCTTACAATTAGTATTTCAAGATACAAAACATCCCGAATATTCTGAACGCTCCTATCATATCGAGGTGTCAAAGCTTCCTCGGTTCACCGTAGGAGGGGTCGGGGAGGGAAGAAACGGTCCTACGCCTGCGGCGCGGCGCATACGTTGACAGCCTCTCCACGTGCGAAATACGAAGATAGGCTTAGGTCATCCCTTAGGTCAGATGGGAGATAGCTCGATGAAGGGCACTAAGAAAAGGTTCTCTTCAAGTTGAGGGGAGAGGAGTTGAAGTGAGAGGAGTTGAAGTAATAAACAATTTTATTACAATACATACTTACGATAAATCCTCATTTTTAATCCTTCCATTTCTTAAAAAGTCTGGAAATGGGGAAGGATAGAAAGCAGAGTTCAGGGAAAAAACTACAACAGTTTTGTGAATATTTGGGATATGTTTTGTATCTTGAAATACTAAGATCCCTTCCCTTCCCCTAGCGCGCGTTTGCTGATGGAGCGCTGCGTGACCTTCGGTGGCGGTCTGTTACATTCAAAATATCCGTTAAGAACTGGTCGCAAAAGAATCAAAATTTCTCAAAAAATCCTTATCTAACATATAACAATATGTGTATCATTGGATTCGTCTTTATACGCTCTTTATGATAGACTGAAAAATATGTATAGTTCTATTTGAAAAAACAAAGTTACCTCAAATATCTCGTAAAATACAAGTGATAAAATAGAAATAAGTACAGGTATCAGTTATCCCTATTTTGTCATGCACTCTCGTGAAAACTGCATTTCAATATCTAGGTGCTAAAGTTACGTGACTCACCCTGTATATATATATATATATATATATATATATATATATATATATATATATATATATATATATATATATAATGGCCCTGTTTCTTATATCGCTCTATATATTTGTCTGCACGGTCCTAATTTAAATACAACTAGAGACGCAATATTACATACTTTCTCGCATTTATTCTAACTTTTTCTATTTTCTAAAGTTCAGAAAATTCAACGAACAAATGACCAATGCCAATTTCAGCGTTCTTTACTCTATCCGACAATAAATATTAGGAACTGTTTTGGAAATTAAGAAAAACTTCAAGCAGAAATTACGCGAGAACTACAAGTTTTAAGAAAACAATTGAACATGACCTTATTTAAAGGTCTATTTTTTGGAAGTAATTTCATTTACGAAACAAATCCTTACAATTTATATTCTATTTTTGAAATGTTTATTATTTGCAACCTTGAAAATATAAGATTTCGCCGAAAATGGGGCCAGCAGCATCCATTGGTCGGTTGTTAGTGATTCCGGGCGCGGTAGCTACTAAGGTCATTAGTCCCGTAAGTGTAGTGCATGCTTTTCCTCGGGAGGTGGCGATGATCTTCCCCGCTGGATGGCGAGATCCGGCGCCGACCTATCGTCGGCTAGCATGGTTTCGCTAACTAAGTATCTACCACCAGCAGGGTACCGCCCCAGTCGAGACGAGTTCCAGACTGGTCTCCCGGCATGTGTGGTAGTGTTGTGTATGTTAGTGTGTGTGGAAGGGGTGAGGATAGGACAAGCAGGAGGAAGGAAAGATCGCGCGCGGTCCATGGCCCGTTTGTTAGGGTACTGCTCCGGCATTCGTCTGGTGTTGATCGGAGAAACCAGGGAAAACTACAAAACAGAGTAGCCTGCCGCTAGAATTCTCCTCCAGACAGCGACTGTATTCGACCTAGCTGACAAGCTAGTTTGCAAATTTGCGCAAATATCTGCAAAAATAATGCAAAATTACGCAAAAATCTTATTTTGGAAAAATTGTACGCGTCCTTATTTCAGTGATTGTTTTGATTTTGTGTGACGAGGTGCGTCAATTGATACGGCCCGAGTGTATATGACCTAAAAATATGAAAATATGCCGATAAATATTACTTCAATAATTTTTGGGTTTTATTTGCGAAACTTTTAAAATCTTGCCGTTGTTTAAATAACCATTACATTGAAAATATACTTTTAAAATATAGCACATTCACAAGTCAGTCCCTCTCGTTTTGAAGACAATTTTCCCTGATAAATTTATTTATAGAAACAGTTGACCTTGGCACAAAACCTGACAAAACAAAACACTTCCTTCGCGTTGGTGCTTTCTACGCTTCGTTTTTCTCGTTCTTTATAGCTTTTCCACCCAATTCACAATTTACAAATAGATGCGAAAATAGAAATATACAAAACTGGAATTAAAAATTGAAAAGTGACAAAACGTGCGAAAATTCATGGAAAAATATGACCTAATATGAAATATTAATGGAAAATGAGAAAAAATGTTAAAAGGACAAAATACGACTATATAACACGCGAAAATTGCAAACTTTTAGCCATTGTAGACAAAATTTATAATTTTTAATAAAAATGACACAAAGAAAAATATGACATGTCATAAACATGCGGGCTCTAGTCACTAGTCTCATAAATATTAATAGTGTAGTGCATGATTTTTGTTACGGAAGGTGGCAGTTTTCTTCCCCTGCTGGTGAAGGTTGAAATTGCTCCAATCTCGAGATCGGCTTGGAGGGTTTTCCTCGATTAGGTATTTCCCATCATCTGAGCAACATCCCAAACGCCGAACCATGCTTTAAGCTCATGATAGATAATTGTCTAGTGCCTGTAAGTGCATGTGTAAGTAAGGAGTCAGATAGGACAAGGAAGAGGAAGGAATGATCGCGCGCGATCCTTGGCCCGTTTGTTACGTTATTACTCCGGCATTCACCCGCTGTTGACCGGAGAAATCGAACCACCCGGCCGCTAGAATTATCCTACAGACAGCAATCCTACTTGAGTGAAGATTTGTGTGGGAAAGTATTTAACTTTCAAATTTGGTACACTCATAGAGCACGTGGCCTTTTGAGCACGTTGGTCTTTGAGACAATGCACTCGTGCGGCCTGTGGTTTTGTGATGTCACTGTTCAGCTGATAGAGGGTACGACGCGTTTGTTAACACGTGAAAAGCCGATAACGACGCGTTTTTCGTCACGATGTTTATCCTTCTTATTCCTCTTGCTCGATCGAGTCAGGTGAGTCCACATTTAGATCACCAATAATATTGGTAAAACTGATTGATATCGTGGTCGATCGAATTAAGTAGAAAATAACAATAGGATTGTAGAGTCTATAGCACCCTAAATCCAGGACTTGCGTAGCCTGTTCAGGGCAAAATGACTTACCTTTTAGTTAATTTTTTTTATATTATTATAAGGTAACGAGCCGTAAATGTCCTAATGTGACACTGGAAGAGGACAGTGAGGGATTGGCTTTGAAGTATCTATTACATTGCAATTAACCTTTCAAATGTTTCCGTTATTCCCTGAGAAATAAATTTACCAAACGTAACTATTCAATGTGAAGCAGTGTAGATATATGCAAATTCTTAATCTAATATATAAATATCAATGTTTGTTTGTTCGTAATTTATGCTCTGCCACACCGTTCATCCGATTGAAATAAAACTTTGTGAACTTATTGCTTGCACGTACGAGAAGAATATAGTCATAGTACAATGGGAATTCGCGTATGTCGCACATATAACACGCATGCATATAGAAGCACTGTCCCACATAGAAGCAACCCGCCGCACCCGCAAGTATTATTCGCGTCTGTGGTGCATATTATGCCCCTGCAATTGTGAAATATCAGTCGGAATTATTGTTTAAACGTAGTCTCGTACAAGTAAATCAAATTTCTCCAAGACAGTGTCAGCGAATGCATGCCCAAACTTGAGGGAGAACGTTTTAACAATAGGATTCTAGACAACCATGTGCAAACCATGACACAGAACAAATCCCTACTTGCGAGAAAGTCTTTCATCTATTAAAATATTTGCAAAACCTAACGAAAAACGTGATTAACGATCACATAACCAGTAGCGTGTGAAGTGTAACACCTTCCAATAGCGAAGAATTGCCGGGACCACTAGTATATTATTTAAACGAAGGTTTTCAACCATTCAATGAACCAAGGTTTTCAAGACTTCAGTCACTTTGATTTGCGAATTAAGAACAATAATTCAAAGAAATGTATATTTTTAGTTTCATTTTTGCACTCTTATCAATCACAAGAAAGCAGTTTACAGGAGATAAACACTTCCAGAATACTTTTTCTACGTGACATCTCGATACTATCTTTTAGGCCACAAATAGCAAAGTCTCTTCACCATCAATCAAATCTATGAAATTCAATGCACACACGTCACATACACGCGTCGAAAAGATTTTTGTCAGCGACCATTCCACACTCTGATTGACATTAAGATAGTCGAATTATCGGAACGGTCCATATTACTATCATCTTTCTAATCAGAAAGTATAGATATCTGTTTTACAAACTCGCTTTCGGTTTAGAAAGCGGCTGTCATATATTATTGGATAGACTGCAGGAAAATTTGACATATCATAATATACTTGTAAATTATACGGCTTGGTTGATTGACTGATTGATGTTTCCGGGCACGTCAACAGCTAAGGTTACTAATCCTGTAATTGTGGTGCATGATTTTGTCTGAAAAATGGAAGAAAAAATCTGGAAAATGGGTGAATTTTCAGAATGACTGTGACTCCTTCAGCGGCGGACCGGAGCAGCGTGCAAGACAGGCCGACGGGTGCGATGACACATTTGTACACACCGAAAAAAGAGAGAACCTAGAGGTGCTACAGAATGGCACAGACATTCTCGTAGAAACTTTTTTTAATTTCCTTGGTGTAGACTGACTTAAGGGCTTTCTCTATTCTTCTTCTTCTAGCTGCCATCTATCGTCACCAAAAGAACATTTTTTTCACATTTTCTCAACTTTTCGGTTTCTTAATAGAAGAACCGAAATATTACTTCAAGAATATTAAAGAACAGTAAAACCTCGTCCTAAATAGAAAATTTCAATGGAATTTTTGAAGACTTTTTTCAAAAATGGCGTTTAAGCATTACTGAAAATGCGAAATTTGAAGCTCTTTTTCACTGAAATCTTTTGGGTCATCAAAAAACTTCATTTGAAGTTATTTGAAGTACTTCCAATCACATATGTAATAATATATACAAATTGATAGAAATGTGCATATTATCGGTGGGAGAGACATTTAAAAAAATTACATGTGTAATTTTTAAAAAAAAACAACAACAAAAGAATACAAGAAAATTAATTTTACGTCATATTAAACAGTGCAATTAGTAAGGAAAAATTAGGAAAAATTTTAAGAAAATAGGAAAAATTTTAAGAAAAAATTTTGGAGCAGTTTTTGAGAAAATAGCGTTTGAGCGTTTTTGAAAATGCGTAATTTTGAACTCATTTTTACAGAAAACTGTGGAGTTTTCCTAGAAACTATATGTAACATTATTTTAAGTACATGTACTCATAAATCTAATAATGTGACGAAATATCCTCAAATGTTGATACTACCGATGTAAGAGCCAGGTAAAAAAATCGTCATGTTTGAAAAAACAAAAGAATAGAGCTATATGGCGTTCATGTCATCGGATAGGATGCGTACCAAACTACCCCAACCAAAAATTTAAAGGACAAATGGGAGCCGTTTTTTGAGAAAATATTTTTTTGTATTTTTTTTTTACAATTTACAATTTTTCACTCTACTGCAAGAAAACTACTAAAATTTTCAAAAAAGTCTACATGACCTTAATGAACGAACTATTTATGGGTAACAAATTTCATATGAAGGAAAAATCTGTGTCTTCAATTTTACAGTTGTAGGAAGACGCCGAAATATATCAAACTTTTGCAATTTTTCCAAAGTCAGAATAAACCGTGCAAATCGGACCTGTGCCACTTTTATAAGTGTATTTTATTATAGTCTTACCAGAAATTTAAAGAAAAAATTTGGAGTTCATTTTGAGAAAATTTTTGAAAATGACGGGGACTTCCTGTTAAGTACCCCAAAAAATTAATATTTTTCAAAATCGCAGAGCTTCGACTCAGGACAGATTGACAGCGGTTTATTCAGTTTTGAAAAAATCGCACGAATAGTTCAGGTGCTAATGTTGTTCACCTACATCAGTCACACGGACGGACGTTTTGAAACAAAACAAGCATGGACCCCAAAACGTGTATTTCCGTTGAAATCTCGAAGCCGCTTTTTCGCAGCATTAAATAAATTTCTCTATACTACGTATATTACTCTAGTATATACGTATGTGTACGAGAAAGTAAAAATAGCTCACATGTTTCCAAATGCCATGTAGTGTTCTTTAAAGTCTAGTAACATCCAAACCCGTTTGATGTCTCCACAAATATGTTAAATGCAGCCTAACAGTGAATAAAGAAATCAGACACAGAAGTGCAGCTCACATGCGGGTCATTAATAGTGATGTGGCGAGGAGCAATTTTACTCAACTGCAGTGAAATAGGTGAATTGTTCAAAGGAAAGATCTCAACACCAAGAACTCTCGAACCACAGTAAATACATTCTCGAACAGATATACGCACCATACCCTGAGGTAACGTCAGAATATACCAGTACCATACGAAATTTTCAGAAAATAGTAATGTGGAACTCACCAGCTCCAATTCATGCGAATGGTCCTATTGCTCTGAGTGGACCCATTGACGAATTGCGGACAACACTCAGTAATATTATCAGCTCACGTAATCACGTGTGAGAGTAGGTTTCTTATTACCTGGTAATTATGAAAACATTTCTGATTAAATATTCTGACACTTGTACCATATAATCGCGTCTAAAAATTTGTAAAGTTTTTATATAATTTAAAATGTCAATGCACTAGTAATATATTTGGAATTCTAATGTATACATTTAATGCAAACAATTATATTACGGAATCTTTTAATTTTTTGTCATTGCAACACTAAGCCACTGGAGCCATCGCTGCATACATGGCCAGGAACCTAAGAATTGTAACAGCGTGTCATGACACGTGACTTCTGGCTTTGAGCCATTGACCTTAAGGCGCGGAAGGGTATTGGTTTGTGCGGCGCTCCCGCATGTTGCTTGTATGTTGTAAGTGGTCAGGGTCATGAACTATAAAAACGTAAGTACAATTAGCTATAGAATTATCATTGATTTCAAAGAAAAGTGAAAATCGATTTCGATTTTTGTCAAAATAGGATTGTTAGTGCGTCAACTAATTAATTGGTTTGTCACTCCAGTAACGTACAGATTCATTACTGTTAATTTTTGTTATTCCACACACAGAGACAGAGAGAGACAGGGACAGATAGAGA